>CAJQUW010010549.1:0-113335 GCA_907163375.1 Prostheceraeus crozeri
CACTACACTCAAATTGAAATTTAACTAAGGCAGCTTTGAGGGGTTAGATCCCAGCTACTGATCACTACCTTTGACTCGGCGTTCCTGTTACCACTTCGGGGCAGTGACAATGATGTCTTCAGCTGTAAAGAGCGGGTATCGGGGAAGATCTCTCACTTCCCTAGTGATCAGTACAAGGCCTTCGGGCTGTCGACGGGATCGAGTGCCACTCACTACACTCTTTAGGAATATGACTGTACTACATGATTCCAAACTTATACAAATTTCATTATCTTACAGCTAACGATAAAATCAGGCATGGCAAACGATAAAAATCGCAAATACCACATCAAAATGTGCTCTTGTGGGCGAGTTAATCGCAGTGCGGACGCCAAAGCTCATGTGAAGAAGGCGGGCACCGGCCACATGATTGTCTTGAATAGGGTTGCTTGCGTGAAGTGTAGAGTGCTGAAGGGTGATGAGGATGAGGCGCGTTTCTACAGAGTGCATGCTGACTGTAGTGGTGGTTTAGTGACTGATTTGAGATTTACGGAGTTGATTGTGGAAGAGAGGGAGCGAATGTTGGCGAATGTTGCGAATGTTGTTGAGAATGTTGTTGAGAATGTTGTTGAGAATGATGAGGTGACGAGAGCGGTTGCGTCGTTGGAGGCTGAGATTGAGCAGCGGAAGAGAGTGCTTGACAGTGATGATGAGGATGATGTGGATTTAGATAGGGAGCGTGTGAGGAAGCGTGTGAGGAAGTTGAGTTCTTCGTCGTCGGAGGTGTCCAACATAGTCATCACCGACCCCCCGAAGAGCTCATCTTCCCCAAAAAAGAAGAGTGGTGGGATACGTATGCAGTCGGCGAAGTGGTTGAAGGATGAGGAGAAGAGGCATGTTTCGCAGCAGATGGCGCATGATTTGTTGGTGAATAAGTTTGAGAGTTTGAAGAAAGTGAAGGATGAAGTTGTGAAGGAGTTGGATGAGTTAAAAAAGAAGGATTTGAAGTCGAAGGAGGTGGCGGATGAAAACATTAGAATGAGGCGTTGTGTGACTGATTTGAAGAATAAGACGCGAGAGTTGGAAGAGAAGAATGATGCGTGTGAGAAGAGGGCGAGTGCTGCGGAGAGAAGAATGAGAGATGCAGAGGCGAAGTTTGAGGCGATGATGAAGGAGATGAGTGTGTTGAGAGCGAAGAATGTTGAGTTGGAGAGGACTGTGGCTCGGCGGGGTGATGAGAGGCAGGCGTATGAGAAGTTGGAGCGCATGAGGGATGAGTGGGAGCGTGTGAATGAGGATCGTTTGTTTGAATTCCACATCCCTATTCGGGACAATCATTTGGCCGGCGAAGTATTAGTAAATCAAAGCCTCGACGAATCAATAATATGCTACAATGGTCATCCGACGAAAAAGTGTCTCCATGCCAGCCTGAGAATGCGCGGCCATCTACACAAATTTTCGATTCGGAAACGCGCGAGACTGCCAAAGGATGACTAACTTGGTAAGTGAAAAAGTAAATAAGATAGTATATCCTATTCTAATACATATCATTTTCATTGCAGATCTTTGCCCGCCTTCACCACCCCATCAATTCACTCCCGAGAACGAACCATCGGCTCTCTTAAGGGCCACCTAGGGGCAAGACATGATAGAACCTCCACGCGGTTTGCCCTGGGCAGTCTTCGGACTGGCGAATACTATCATTAAGTTGAATCTGCTATCAGTCAACTTGAACGTTGCGTCGCGTTAGAGGGGTATATAAACCACTGCCTCTCATTTCATTTCATTTCAATCATGCAGACGCCGAACAGTCAAGTTAGCTCTCCTCGCGGACCGCAGTTAAGGCCGCGAAATTTATTTGAGGAGTTTGTCAGGCTAGAGGAGCAAGACAGAGTCCACAACAATCTTGCTCGGATTGGCAATCCGATGACAGCAACTGCTGTCAATCCAACGGAATGGCGCTACATTCCGCTCTATACTCACATGCCAGTTAGTGTGGAAGTCGACAGTGCTACCAAAGAGAGAGTCTTTGACTCTCTCAGCAGAATTGGTAGGCTGTAGGATGACGACTCCCGAGAACGAACCATCGGCTCTCTTAAGGGCCACCATGGGGCAAGACATGATAGAACCTCCTCGCGGTTTGCCCTGGGCAGTCTTCGGACTGGCGAATACTATCATTAAGTTGAATCTGCTATCAGTCAACTTGAACATTATGCAGTCGATTGCTATCCCTGAAGCATTCTGATTCGCTGTTGAGCAATTCATTGTTGAAAACCCTATATAAGCCAGAAGATTGTAGCGCTTCTCATTCAATTTGAAGTCACGATGGAAGCGACATCTGCCGACAATATTCCCGTCTTCACTGATGAAGACAACGGCATTCCCGAGTTCGTCATCCTCGACGAGTGGGATGAGGATGAGAAGAAGGGGAAGATCAAGAGGATCATTTGGACGGATGAGGTGTGGACTCCGAATACCACTCGCATCCGAAAGGTGCCAGATGCACCACCACGGCTTAGGCGGTATAGGGTATACGACAACCTAACTGTCATACCCCTTGACTACTCCAGCCAATAGTCAACCTAATCCCGAGAACGAACCATCGGCTCTCTTAAGGGCCACCATGGGGCAAGACATGATAGAACCTCCTCGCGGTTTGCCCTGGGCAGTCTTCGGACTGGCGAATACTATCATTAAGTTGAATCTGCTATCAGTCAACTTGAACGTTGCAAATGAAGTTCGGTGTAATACTTCCTTTCGACGGGCGTTCCTGTAAAGGGCGGCGGTGAAACCCGTAGCTATGTATACCGCAAGGGACATTCGGCAATGGTCAATCTTGTTAAACCTCTCTGCGTCATGTTTGCAAGTGATTGCCTCTGTCTCAACGTAGTATGCATTCGCGCCAGGGCGACATTTAGCCAACTGTCGAAGGTTGCCTAAAACTTTCCATTGCATACGTTATGAGAACCATGAGTTCTACCTGTCTCTATCAATGAGACGAATTGATGAATGGAATGAAATGGGAGGACACTCACGCGCCACACGCAACATAACACACTTCTCTCTTCCGTAGTCTAACAAGCTCTTTACACATGGATCGCAGTCGATTGCTATCCCTGTATCAGAAGTGTAAGCTATCTTAATTTATTTGACACTATTTTATCTACCATCATCGTCCATATGAAATGTTTTTAGATTTACAAGTTAGACTAAGCGTGCTACTATTTCCAAATGAAAAAGTATACATGGTTAAATCATCCACTTAAGCCCATCCATAGTCTAACAAGCTCTTTACACATGGATCGCAGTCGATTGCTATCCCTGTATCAGAAGTGTAAGCTATCTTAATTTATTTGACACTATTTTATCTACCATCATCGTCCATATGAAATGTTTTTAGATTTACAAGTTAGACTAAGCGTGCTACTATTTCCAAATGAAAAAGTATACATGGTTAAATTATTCACTAAAACCCCATTCAAGTAAGTCAGTATGAAAGCAAAGATAATACGAAATAAACATTTATTATGGCATGTATTTCAAAAGGTCTTCATCGTCAATATCGTCCCAGAGTCTGGCTTCACATAGATTACAAAAACAGTTGAGCTGCTTTAAACGTTCTTCTGCAGCGTCCCTCACTTTCTCAATGTACGCCCACTCCGCCACGGTTCGCGGTTGGGAGTTAGGGGTGTACCACTCCCATATTTGATGCAAGTGCGACTTGCTGGTCATCTCCATCACCCCTTCGGCATCATATTGTAAATATTTCCACCGTATGCCTGTTAGGTCGGGCAACTCCTCTTCATCCTCCTCCGATAATGATAACTTTCGTATATTGTCGAGATTGTATGTCTTCTCCACCTTCGCCTTTCTTGGTGCATTTGGTGTAACGAGCACCTTTGCTGATGTATATGGAGAGGAGAACTCCAATGCGGTATTTGGTGTTGTTGGAGGACTTGTCATGTTGTCTTTGAAATGCTGACTTTGAATAATGATAACTTTAACATTTTTCCTATTCTTAAGTATACACAAGCAGCCAATCAGAATGAACATCCAATGAATGAAGAGGATGAAAGTATATAAGCAAAGTGACATCCGTGTCATTTCACTCTGTCTTTGAGACGTATAAGTGAAGTGTTCTCTAGCGAATTCTGCTATTATTTGAGGTGTACAAGTGAATTCCAAATTTGAGACGTATTAATTGAGTGAAGTCTCTATCTTATTGAAGCATCAACCTTAAACTTGATTTCATTGAAATGGTAAGTTGAAGATTTCCTCTCTCATCTCCCTCAAACGTGTGGTTAATAGCATCTTCCTCAATTTCAGGCATCAACTTCATCACCAACGCCCTCCCTTCTCGAGGAAAGTTTAGAGTTATTGAGTCAAGGTAGGTTGTAACAATACACTGAGACTTGAACAGAGATGATAGAATGATTTCTCTTTCAGGTGATGTGAGTTCCAGCTCAGGATTCTCGCGACAAGGCAACGAGTGGGAATGTGCCGACTGCGGACATATGTTTACAAGGAAGCACAGTCTCCTTCGACACATCAAACAACGTGTGTGTCAACACAAAGCGGCGTCAATCTCCGGAGGTGAAGTTGATTCTGACGATGACATCTCCTTTCCTTGCGATTTGTGCCCTCTTTCTTTCGATAGCCGCTTTCAGCGATCTTCGCACAGACTTCAACACACGCATGCAAATGATCACTACACCAACGGTACCTCTACCATCTCCCTCATTAATGTTTCACATAATAATTTAGTACGCGACTACTGCATGGAGTCCAATACTCAAATAGTAGATTTTCCTGAGTGGCTCCTTCAAAATTCTAACATTATCGAAGCGCTCTTCAACAATTTAGACAGTTTTAGAATGAAGGCGCTCATCTACCTTAAACTAAAATATATTAAGATAGATTTTCAAACGGGTCAAGTGACGGAGAGAATACAGTTTCATGTTCCTTCCTCTTCCGCAACCGAAGTTGTAGACTGCGAGTCTTGGCTAAATTTTCACATTCAATGTTTAAAATCAAATGTAGATAAATTCAATCAGCGCGACAGCGCTCTCATTTTTGATGGTGTGGACTCAGCCATGTTCAAAATTTCCCTATTAGAAAGTCATGCAGCTCGAGGCACATTTAAACTACCAAAAACGTTGTATAATAAGAAAGCTGTCATCAATGTCGATTGTACATCACAGTGTTTCAAATATGCAGTCCTATCCATCCTTCACTATAATGATATCAACGCGCACCGTGATCGCACCTATAGCTATAGACAGTGGGAGGATGAACTAGACTTTGAAGGTTGTGATAGTAACAACATGAAAATCAAAGATGTAGAAACGTTCGAAAAACATAATAAGATTAAAATTGTCGTTCACGTGTGGGAGAAGGGGTTGAAGGGTGCCCGCTATAATTCGCGTTCGAGTTGTTATGAACGTACAGTAAACCTGTTATTAGTAAAACAGGATGATAGTGAGGAATGGCACTACTGCGGTATTCCCAAAATCTCTCGCTTATACCACCACTTAGAAAACTCTAGTAGAGAGTTATATTACTGCGACAGATGTATTCGCCACTTTAGGAGGAAAACTAAATTTGAAACTCATTACGAATGGTGTAAGCGAGGTAAATTACAAATGGAACGCATGCCCAAAGATAAAATCTTTTCACATAGGGATAATGGTGACGAATTAAGTCCCCTGCGTGTCATTTACGCAGACATCGAATGCTATATCGATGATAACATCCACAAGCCAGCAGCCATATCCTGCTATGAAGTATGGCATGACCACTTTAGGAATAGACAAAACAAAATGCATACTTGGCAAGGTGAAGATTGCATTTCAAAATTTCTAGAATTTCTCGATAAAGCTGCTAAATTTCAACAATCATATGATTCCCAATTGCAGCGTAAGTCACTACATATGTCAGATGAAGACAAACAAAAATTTGAAAGTTGCACATCCTGTCCTAAATGTCATAAAACGTTTGATGACGATAAAATTAAGAAAGTGCGTGATCATGATCACATCACTGGTATATTTAGAAACGCACTCTGCTCCAAATGTAACTTTTCACTTAGGTTGAGACGTCGTGTACTACCCGTCATTTTTCATAACTTTAAGGGCTATGACAGTCATATGCTCATAAAAGGAGGGTTGAGCCAGATGAAATCGTGGCAGTTCAATGTAATAGCACAAACGAGAGAAAAATTCATGGCAATGACAGCAAAAGTACCAGTAGATAAAACTAAAGAAAATAAGATAGTCTTCTTCGAAATAAAATTTTTAGATTCATTTCAATTCATGTCAGCGTCACTAGCTTCTCTCGTTCGAAATCTCAAGTTTCTTCCCCATAGTCAAACTTTGAAGAAACACTATCCAAACTTAACAGATGACATGATCACTCGCAAAGGAGTCTTTCCTTATGCGTATTTTAGCTCAATGTCTAAACTAAATGAAACAACCCTTCCTTCCATTGACAAATTCAAAAACGATTTGACGGGTGAAGATTGTCCAGTAGAGGACTATGAACATGCTCAAGAGGCATGGACAAAATTTGATTGTAAAACGTTTGGCGATTATATGATCGCTTACTTAGAATTAGATGTCATTTTGCTGGCTGATGTCTTTCAGGAATTTCGACGAGTGGCATTAGAAGAAGACAAATTAGATCCTGTCCACTTTGTCAGTCTACCAGCCATGTCCTTTAAATCAGCCTTTAAAATGACTGGTGAGACCATTCATCTCTTACAAGACCCCGAGATGTATAACATATTTGAGCGCGGAATACGCGGTGGTCTCACATTTGTGAATAAACATCACATAAAATCTGAAACAGTAGGTAATGATCATATCCACCTAAAGTACTACGACCAAAATAATTTATATGGCAGTTCACTGTCTAAACCACTACCTCATTCCGAGTTTAGTTGGTTAAATCAAGATGAGCTTGAGTATTACTCCAACCCTTCAAACATACTGAAGATTCCAGATGAAGGTGATTGGGGATATTATTTTGAAGTGGATTTGATTTATCCAAATAGCATTAAAAATAAAA
This sequence comes from Prostheceraeus crozeri, assembly GCA_907163375.1. Taxonomy (NCBI): domain Eukaryota; kingdom Metazoa; phylum Platyhelminthes; order Polycladida; family Euryleptidae; genus Prostheceraeus; species Prostheceraeus crozeri. The sequence goes on from CAJQUW010010549.1 coordinate 7,045, forward strand.
CTGCTGATTTCCCACTCGCACCTGAATCTGGTGAAGTGACTGAAGATATGTTTTCACCATTCATGTCACAATTTCATAATAACTTAATAGAGTGTGGACAGCCAAGGTACAAACCATGCCGCAAACTTTTACTCACCCAATATGATAAGAAAAATTATCTCGTACACTTCTGCATATTAAAATTCTATTTAGAAATGGGCATGCTTCTAAAGTCAGTTCACCGCATTATCAAATTTAGACAGAAAGCCTTCCTCAAACCCTACATAGATAGTAACAGTCAAAAACGTGCACTCGCCCAAAATAATTTTGAAAAGGATTTTTATAAATATAAGAATAACAGTCTATTCGGAAAGACCATGGAGGATGTTAGAAAACGTATGAATTACAAACTAGTCGTTGATGAACAAAAATATCACAAATTGACCTCATCACCTCTTTTCATTGATAGAGACATCATCGATCAGGATCTTGTAGGTGTTAAAATGATTAAATCAGAAGTTGAGTTGTGTAAGCCCATCTATATTGGCCAAGCTGTACTAGATTACTCTAAGCTTGAAATGTACCAACTCTTTTATAAAATACTAAAACCATGTCCTCTCGTAAAAGAGGTTCGTTTGTTGGGTGGTGATACAGATAGTTTCTTCTTAGGTATTACCACTCAAAAAGATTTAAATTTTAATGAAGTAGCTAAGTCATTAGAAAAATATTTCGACACATCTAACTACAATCCCACTCATCCACTCTTTTCCATACAGAATAAAGCCAAACTTGGTTGCTTTAAGGATGAAACAGCAGGAAAGGAAATAGATGAAATGATTCTCCTCCGCCCTAAAATGTATTCCATGAAATTAAAAGAATGTGCAGATAGTATTAAGCGTGCTAAAGGAATATCAAAATCAATTGTCCAAAAAATGAAACATCGGTCCTATAAGAAGGCCTATAAAAATAAAAATATAACGTTTGTCAATATGACAATCTTAAAATCACAAATTCATACTGTAAAAACGTACACATTTAAGAAACGAGCGCTTTCAGCATGGGAGGATAAGAGGTGTTGGATAGGACATAACACATCTCTTCCACATGGACATCCTGATACAAACATACCTCCACCCAAAAGAATAAAACTCACGCTACCACATTCAGGAGATGTATTGACATAATCAACTTTAACTCAGTATTTTGATGTTGCTTTCTGTAGATAAACATGGTTGTTTTATGTATCGTATGAGATCGTTTCTTCCTTGTGAATATGTGTCCACATCTGTACATTCCCCATGTGATGACTTTTCCACTGAAAGACATTTTTCCTATCCCTGTATATTTCCACCCTTTACGAAGTAAAAAGACTTTTTGTATATAGCAATGTTTATTGAAGTGCGCTCATGTATATATTTTCAGTGGATGTTGTATAAAGTCTATTGCTTCACATTCATGTACATATTTCAATAAACATATCACAATGACTTCACTTTGTTTTCCGAAACACTAACGTTATGAGGGATTTAGTATCTTTCACATGGATGCACTCTTGTAAACCATTGGTAATTTTGATAGCAATAGAGGGTATAGTTTGTTTGACGACGGGATGATAGAAAATAGATTCAAACATCTTCTCGACTATTCCATATGAAGCGTCTTTATCATGAATGAAATCACGTAAAATGTATTCTTTTTTCTCACCAACAGAAATAGGTAGAATCAAATCACTTTGAATGTAAAGGTGCTGTTCATGTTTATCAAGTGTCATTGGTGTTTCTATACCAATCGTATGCGCAGCAGCAAACACTGTTTGTAGCATTGAAAAACCAAAGAGTTTTTTCAAATTTTTACTCAATTGACATTGAATGTCATCACCCAGTCTCAGAACAACGCGTTGATTTTCAATTGAAAACGAAATGTGGTGTGTCTTTACATCATATTTACTTTTCATCACATGCTTCAACTTCTGTTGTATATAAGGATTTACTACATGAATGAAGCTTTCAACTGTATGATATAGACGCGGCATTATATTGATAGCAACTTTAGATTCTTCATAAGACTGGTAAATTTTCTTGATGCGATCGCCATAGATGTCCACCCACCATTCATCATTAACTGAATCAGCTTTAGTGTGATATTCATGAGAAGCATACACCACACCGCTTCCAATAATAGGTGTATAATGTCTTACAAAATGACGCAAGGTTGGAGAGAAATAAACTGTAAGTTTGTCATTATATTTCTGAATAACCAACTTATTTTTGTCCGCCATAATTTTCTCTCCATACTTCTTACCCACAGTCTCATTCCATCGTTTTACTAACTCAATAAGTGATAAAGGTTGAACACCACGCTTTTTCAAAATGATGCGTTCTTCGCATTCTACAACATCTTCATCAAATATTTTAAATCTATAATGAAATTTGTTGATTCGATTTGAATAAACTTTTCTAACATTTGCAGTAGCAATTGACGTTAGATGTAGTCCATGACCAAAACCGAGATGTGGATAGAATTCACTATCCAACCTCAGCGTAAGACCTTTAGTAAAAGAATGAAAGCGGAGGAACTGTCTCCCACTCCAATGATAGATAGTAAACTCATAAGCTTTCTGATTTTTATTCTTCATGATGGAAGTATTACCACTGTTGAATGCCTTAATAATTTTCTCATTCCCAAATGGCTCATAAGAATCTGATTTTATCTGAATCCATTCATAGTTCCACTTTCCATCTGATGTTAAATTGTATGGGAACTGAAATGCATTATTCATCGTTATTCCATCATGGGTGCGAGGAGTCAATATCATTTCTTCCAAATCATTCACATTCTGAATATTGCTATCATAGCAAATACTAGAAACGCCAACCTCCCATTCACCTTCTAAATGCAGTGGCCGATTTAATTCTACTCGATAGTCTGATGGTTTATTTTTGGGAAATTTATTCATAGAAGCATTACTGGGCAAGTAGATTAGAAACGAGTCCTTATTTTCACTTTCCATATTATTCACATTGGAAAAATATATTAGCATACGTTTGCATTAACTCTTCATTCGGAAATGGAGTGTGATACTTGTCACAGCATCTTTATGAAAAGGAATCAACGCACCAGCATCGTCATAAATGGCAATATCAATTTGTGGGATGTAGTTTGATTTCAGCTTTGTATAATGCACTTTCTTGAAAGTATGCTCAGATAAAATACTGCAGCTTTTTGGCTGGTATGGTATCATTGCTAGCAATGGAGCTTCAACATCTCCCACACGTACATCTTCACCAATATTGGAATATATCTGAAAATAGTTAATACGACGCGATAGCGACATGTCTGCGCTAGCTTTGGTTACAGTACCACTTTTAAAGATATTTTGGTCAAAACCCAAAATGTCCATTAGAGTTTTATCCATAATTAGTTCAATACCTTTTCCACTTATAGTGAGAGACAAAGTACCTTCTTTTTCAGAAAATGAAATATGTTGGTCATTAATCACTTCATTTAAATAATCTACAACCAATTTAACTGAAGTAATGATGCGAGGCATCAACACTCTTGTTTCATGTAAGATACCACCGAAAGGCTCTACACACTTTCTGTATAAAGATACGGTCCATTCTGTATCAAATTGATTTGACCTTTCACATGGTAAATGTTGCATATTAAATTTTCCATGAACAGCTGCAGAATGATGTCGCAAGAACTGATGAAAATCTTTTGAACAAACTAATACTAGATCATCATCATTTAATTTACTTATTGCAATATGATTAGATGATTTAATATAAGTCAATGTTGCCACTTGTTTACCATCAACTCGAAGGAGATAATTAAATTTCTTCAATAATGTTTCAGGAGTCATGTTTGTCTTTCTTGGCTTAATCACAATCTTCTTCACCAACGTCTTCTCATTTTTTGGAATAAGATCTACATAATAAGCTTCCTCTCGATATATTAACTGTTTATGAGCACTTATGTGGTAATTAACGTTAAAATTATCATAGCTTGTCAAGGCGCTAGCGAGGTAACCTAAATCATTTCTTAAACTTGGACTTAAACCAACAATCCAATCTTTCTCAACTACATGATGTATATAAGTATAATCATCATTGTGTGGAGTAAATTGGGCAATATGTTTACACGCTTTATTCAAGAAATCATATATAAACTTTTTACATGATAAGAGATCTTTCTTTGGCCACTGTGGAATGTATACTCGGCAGCCCTTTTCACATTGGTAAGCAGCTGTACGTCTCATATTAATAGTCATCACCTCATGATCAAAAGTATAGACACAGTTGCTATAAACAAGTTGAGTGACGCCCACTTCCCAATTCCCATTTAGCTGTTGTGCATGATCAATGGGAGTAGAAAAGAGTGCGGCTCGATTACTAGTAAATCTCTTTGTAGCCGCATTGCTAAGCAAAATATGATAAAACGACATTTTTATATTGCTAATCTGCAACTTTGCATAACATCATGAAGACTTGGATTTTGGACTCTCTACAATATATCAGAGTTGATCGTGATGGAAACGTACATTTCAAAAATTCTCATGGTCATACATCAAGAGGAATTACATTAACATGGCGACAATTTGTCAACCTCAATGATATCATGAGGGATTTGGAATATTTTGAAACATTAAGATTCATCTCCCTGGGTGATCAAGTTTGGCTTCAACATTACAGAAATGAAATTCAAATCTACCATTCTCATTCCGCAAACTGTTTCTCATTTCGCAAATACAATTGGGAGAAGTATAGAAGATACATACATCGCTCCATCATGACATTTATTCGTCGTGAGTTCATCGCCCTACTATGCAAATCTTAATCAGACATGACTATCACGCACCATGAGTTGGAAATTAGATTCCCTACAACGTATTGAAACGGATCATGATCGAAACGTCTATTTCAAAGATTCAACTGGAAATGTGAGAAGAGAGTTTGCTTTATCTTATCGCCATTTTCAATCTCTACATCATATCATGAAGGATTTAAAATACTTCTATATGAAAAGACATTCACGTATTGGAAATCGCATCTGGTTGCGCGTCAACAATCGGCGAATTCAACTCTATCATTCCCAACTTCATACTAACTTCACATTTCATCAAGGTAGTTGGGAAAAGTATAAAAGGAAGGTACATCGCTCAATTTACTCATTCTTTCATCATGAAGCGCCATCGCTACACCATCGTCAACATTCTCCGCCGCTTCAGACTCTACACCAAAATCGATCTCACAACATTACACCAACAGCTTCCAAACAGCAAGTATTACCCGGGTCGTCCTCAAATGTTAGTGGTGAAGATGAACAATTCACGGAATCTTCAACTCTTCCCAAATGGGACTGTACAGATTCTCGGCGCCCTTTCTCATTCATCGGCGCAGTCAATGCGCTTAGAGCTACAAAGACTACTACGTCGGATATGGAAGAGGGAGAGGTGTGTGATGTCGAATCTGACTGTGGACAATATGGTGATCTCTACTCAATTGAGTGACAGTCTATCATTTTTGAAGATTCGTACCAGCAGTTACAGTTTGTGTTATGAACCCGAACTTTTTCCTGCAGCTCTCATTAGTTGTTGGTTACCTGTGCATGTGGCAATCTTTCATAATAGTAAAGTGATCATTACTGGACTAAAATCTCATGTACAAGCAAATATGATCCTAGACTATCTCATTGAGTATGTACGTACCCAGCGGATTGTAAAATAAAAAACAATTTTTCCAACATGATGTTTTTATTTCAAATCATGATAGAACTTACAAATCATTTTTTCATTAGAGGATGGATTACATGAAAAGTTTTGAATAACAGATGCAAATCGAGATACATGTAAACGTTTTAAGATGAAGTACAGTACAAAAGCACCACACGTTGATGAAAGTGGATGTTGTAGTATGCGTTCATTTCGCTGATATTGACGCGTATGTTTTCTCAACCACTGCTGTGTTGGTATATTTGGAGGTTGAGCAAGAGAGTCAAATAGTTCACCACGTCGGTCTTCTCCAATAAAGATCGCTTTCCAATGCTCACCGCCTAAATTCTGTGAATGAGTGTTTAGCACAATAAAGATGGGATAGTGATTTACTGCAGGTGGTAAGGTATCGAGTGAATAGACATTATCGAAAGCTTTCAACGTCGCTTCGTCTGCATTACGCTGCACTTTAGTCTTAATATCGTCAGCAGTCAGCCAACTCATTAACGATTATACTGAAGAATCACGTCACGATACTTTGTAATTTCAATATTTGAATCGAAGACTGCATAAATTAATACATTGATCGTCTCAGGTAGTGTTCTTTTGAACGTCAAATCCAAACGAATATTATGAGGTACGTTCGCTTGACGATAGGGTGCACTAATATCGCTGTCAGCAGTCAAATCAAATGCATAAATAGTATATCCACTCTTAAACTCTTTCATAGTCAGTCCGTTGGTGTCATCCGTATTGTAAAAGCCAAAGACATCCATAAAATCAACATAACTGCGCATAAATTGATCCGAAGCAAAATCTGGTTTGTAGGGTGGACCAGGATGACTCACACCATTTACACGTAAAGCAATTTCACTTAACTGATTGTGTTTAAAATTGAAAGGATTCTTCTTTATATTACCATTAAATGCATCATTTTCAACCATTGCCACCATGAGGAGCTTCGGTGCTTCCGATGGAAAGAGGCCATCTTTCATGAAACTCTTTTGATCTTTCGGAATTGTAAAGGTGAGAAGCTTTGTATGCTGAACGGGGTAAATGGCATTTTGGCGGTTAAGGCCTTCAGCATGCCCTCTAATGACACTTGGATTCGGTACTACTCGACGAATGTAAAGTGCAATATCTTCCACATGAATTCTAAAATTGTCAACTTTAGCAAATGCATTCAGCGCAAATTCAGGCTTATTCAATGTCAGCTTGAGTCGCATGCTGGTATTACACAGTAAAAACTTTGACTGTCTAAAGAAGTCTAAATTCAGCGGACCATATAGCTGACATACTCTACTATCTTTAATCATAGCAGATCGCTTTACAAAGCCACTGTTTGTTTCAACATCAAATTTTCCTGCTTCATCTCTGTACCATCCCATGGCTTCCATATGACTTTTTTGTGCTGCTGGATGAAACTGTGATACATGATTGAAATATGATTTATAGGGATAATCGCTTTGACCACCTTCCACCTGCTGCTCTCCAATCGTTAGAGAAACATCACGAAGTAATGTAGTCAATGGTAAATTGTTCAGTCCAACTTTATGTGCATCGTCAATAGCAGTTCCATCTGCTTGCTGAATTCTAAACCTCAAATCAAGCATCGCATAACTCAAATCTATGTAGTCATCACTACCACCAGGAATAACAAATTCAATGGGGCCAGCATTCTCAGCTGTTCGAGGATGATAATCTACAATACTTGAACTAAGAATATCTGTCTGTATGGCTTGTTGATCGAACAAACAAAAACCGGAAGTTTTACACTCCATGATTAGAAGTTATAGCAGCGTCGTCGTTTAGCGCCTGATGAATGATTAGAGCCTCTGCGACGTTTGCGTGAATGCCTTTTGACTGAAGATCGCACCTTACCAGCTCCGCGATGTTTCCTCCTTCCTTTATTCATTCGTTTAGGTGATTTCTTTCCTTGAGTAACACCAGCAATGGTCTGCTTCAATGTTTTTAAACCGCGTTCCTTCCCACGATTCAACAAACTGCTCTTAAAACTTCTACCTCTGGAAAGATCACTAGCAACATCACCAGCAAAGCCAACGGCATTACTTAAAACATTTCGTTTCAAAGATCTACCGACATTGGATATGAGAGGTGCTACAACAGATTTCAGTGCACCAAGTATGCTACCTCCACGTTGGCGGCGAGCGCCGATGTAAATTTGTCCTCCACCACTTACATAGGAGGGTCGTGAATAAAATGAGGCAGTTGGATTCATAGCTCAAACCCTAAACATTATTAGTTACAACTTTGCATGAATCACTGTCGATCACTTAGATGAAAGATGTCGGCACGACGCATCCAAGAGTTCATACTTGAAGGATAACCACTCCATTTAACAAGACACCATTCTTCACCTTGCCGTTTTTTACATCGAATGATTTTCTCTACCAAATATGTTTCACTTTCAGTGACTACCTCAATCTCATCGCGGTAAAAGCTACCCTCAATTTCTTCATTATCGTAATCTTTCAACTTGTAGGTGGTCGGAGAGTCTTTTTGATTAATCCTTGATACTGTAAATACCTCCTCTGTCCAATTCGGGAGGTACCCTTTAGCAAAAACACTTTTCACTTTTGAGATACGAACTTTATCGCCAATTTTCACATCACTTTTCACATGAGTGCGTTTACGTTGGAATGATTCGCGCACTTTATCTACATTGTCAGCATTTACATCTACTGGTCTGAGTCCAATAGAACGATGGATAGAGTGATTGTAGGCATGGAGTGTATCTTGTAGAACCTTTGTCCAATTTTGTGTCAAGTTGGCAGTAAAATGTCGCCACAAGCGATTTTTTAATGTGCGATTAAAACGTTCAACGAGTGCAGCTTTATAAGCGCTCTTTACACTAAACAACTCAATGTCATGCCTCTCAAATAATCTTGTCACATGCTGATTTTCAAACTCTTTTCCTTGATCACTCTGAATTCTTTTTGGAATGCGACCTTCTCGAAAAATTGTTTGGAATGCTTTTGCTACTCCTTTCCCTTCTTTAGTTTTTAAAGGTTGAGCCCACGCATAACGCGAGAAAATATCAATGACGGTTAAAATAAAATTATTACCCGAGTTATGTTTTGAAATGGAGGCAACATCACACAAATCTGCTTGCCACTGTTCATCGATGTCATGAACAATATAATGGCGGGTGCGGTACTTCTTTTTCGCTTGTTTGTGGAGTGTATAGGTAGCCTGACCCTTTAACCATCGTTTCACTTGTGATTGTGGAAGACCACTCGCTTTTGATAATTTCTTGATAGATGCAAATCCTGCCGGATGTTTTACATCATAATAGATTGACTTCAAACGTTCAGTCGATGACGACTGACTCTTTTTCCTCCTTCTCATCTTTTTGTTTTCTTGCCTTTCTACATTTACAACAACTGCAGCATTTAGCTTTAGCGGTTTTGCGATCGTGTTCACATTGCTTAGGGGTTTCATTATGAGAGCTGGCGCAGCAAGTGCAAGTGACAACGACATTCACCTCTGGCGGCTCATTACATGGCAAGCAACACATCTGCTTCATATTAATAGTCTGAGAACATGTATTTCCTGGGAGGAGCTGTTTTACGTTTTCCTTTTACCAGTTTTAGTGGCGATGTAGACCTACGTCGAGTTCTTCCTCTTGTTTGCTTAGTGAGTGTGGGAGGGGATGTAGCAGGTGACGCCTTAAACCAATTTGTTGGCATTTTCATCGTCTGAAGCATTGGAGTAGTAGCCACTGTTGAATCAAGTTCTTTCAATGTCTCATTATTCAAAGCAAATTTTGGCACATTATGCTTTTTCAATAGTTTAAGAAAGTATGACCAACCAGGTGGAACATAGCCCTGACGGCGCTTTCTACGTGTCGCATACTGAATCAAGTCTTCATAACGTGAAGCATCAATCACTTTATTTTCATCTGTAATGATTTCTCCTCTATCATTTACATTGAGATGGGGCTCAATACTGTTGAAAAGAGATATGGCATGTGCGCGAGATGCTAAAGGTGTAGCAGTCGATACAGAGTCACGCATCTTATTCTTCAAGTTTTTCAATTGCTCAACAGTTTCCGATTGTAATAATACAGCACGATGTGGATCTTTGATGTGAACATTTTGCTGATAATCTATTTCTTTCCTATACATTTGATTTGCAAGAGGTTGCTTTACTTGCTGCATGGCAGTCAATTGTACATATTCATCCTGAGGAATAACAATCATGCGAGAATAAGAACTCATAGTTTGTAGATAATCATGGGAGTTTTCAAAATATCACTTCGAAATCTAAATTCTTCCGGACACTCTTGCGTAAAGTCAATGAATAAGTAACCGTATGGTTTTTCAGTAGCTGCTTGAAAAATTTCAATTAAGGCTTTTGATCCTCTGGGTGCAACTTGTCGCGCTAAAATTTCAAATTGACTTTTATCTCGCGGATTCTTGAAAATAGCATAATAGTGTGTATTCAGGTTTCGTGTACGAGCTTCTTTTCCATCAGGAAACAAATTTTGTGTAATATAGATGATAAAACACCTTTTATGGTGTGCTGCGCGAGTGAACATATCTGTAACATCTTTTGAATTCTTACTTTCTTTTAATAAATCATCCAATACAACAACATCATTAGACTGAAGTTTATCCACTGGAATAATTCCTTCATGTCGAATAAAGTTGCGACTTTGCAATTCCTGAAACAGCGACGGTTGATAAATACCATAACACCAAATCACTCGATTGATAGGTTCCTTAAACAACTCCCTTCTTTTATCCAATAAATTCAGCGTGAAAACAGTTTTACCTGCATGAGATGGACCTGATACAGTCAGAACTTTATCACATTGAAGTCTGAAATCCATTTTATTACTTTGAGACTCAACATTTGCATAATTAACGCTTAGAGCCAAAGATATTTCCCAATAGGTTGCCCACGGCAGGAGCTATCATTGGAAGTATTGCTGAAAGGAAACCGCCCTTTTGTGTTAGAGTTTTCCTCTTTCTTTGAAGGGCGACTTTAGGATTGGAGATGAAACGCAATTTTGTAGCATATCGCTTAAGTAACTTTCGTTGTTTTGGCGCTAATTTCTTCGTCCTCAACTTCCTCACATGAGAAATAATTTCACAAATGAATTTATCGTTAGCATGTCGTATAGCATTGTATCGCTGATTTGCTTTCATTCGTCGGAGAGCTTGAATGGCTGAAGAAAACTTTTGACTTTTACGTTTCGTCATTTTACGTTTCGCCATTTTCCGTGTTAGTCTTTGCTAAAACCTATCTTTACCACATTTGCATAGGTACTAACTATTGCGACATAAGTGACACTCGAAATGAGCAATATCACAGTGGTTACATTGGCAAAGTTGAATGCAATTACGTATGAAACAGCGTTGACAAAAAGCATGCTTACATCTCTTGAAGATGCGCTTTTCATTTCCATCCTTTCGCTTACATACATCGCAACACATAGTTTCACCGTTACTGATGTCTATAGCAAGTCTTTTTGAAGATATGAATTTGCTAGCCTTTTCTAAATAATAGACGCATGTACAGAAGGAATATACTTCGAGAGTGAGCAGACATAGCTCGAAAACCAGTTGTGCTACAATCAAGTACCACTGCATTTTCAATTTTTCTTTATGGAAAGTTGAATGTGAATATCTGAAATCGCTTCAATCACTAGACTGCTACCATGATGGTTAAATGCGTTAAGACGTTCAGCAATTTTTATCATATGTCTTTTAAAAAATTCTTGGGGGTGATCTACCACTTCCATTGAATAAGAAGCAAAATGGAAAGAGCGACTTTCCACCTCTTCCTTTCCAAAATGACTAAACTTAATTTTCGCAACTAATCGCGCCATGACAATGCTATCAGAGAATGTATTCATTAACTCTAGAAATAGAGTGCTAGCATCATCGACCACTGCTTCGATGTCGGTCTCATCTTTATGAAATTTTATCACATAATCTTGAACAGCTCCTTTTAAACTTTGCCTATGAAAACGTAATGTTCCGCAGTCGTTTGAGAAAGACATGATCGCCCTTTATCTAACCCATCCATTGCATGAAAACAACAACTCTTCTCATAGTAACATTTATTGAATAATGGTAACAAGCATGCATTATAAATCAATGGTTTGAAAGAGATAAAATAGATACAGCTGGTAACTATCATACAGAGAGCAATGATAACCATACAGGACTTTGGCAGTGTTGAGGTAAGGAGGAAAGAAGCATTGGTTATGAACGTAGCTACTACAACGAACAGACAAAATAGGAACACACAAATCCTTAAAACGTTTCGTGACTTCATGATAATGTTGATTCACTCTACTATCCCAAGGCGGGAGCAAAATATCATCAATGATTAGATTGGGAAATACTTTCCTCTCCTTACCAGGATTATTACAAAAGATGCGTATAACATTGAAAGCAGCTAACCATCGTTTAAAGTCAATAAGAAGAGCACTCTCACAAGAAAAGCCATAGTCTTGCAAATATTTCAGATTAAGTCCATGAATGTGTTTTCTCGCCCATTGATCAACATTGGGATCGCAGTTGGCATGTTGATGATAGACACTGACAATCTGATATGTCCAATTGTTCATAGCAATAGCACTGAGCTCCTGTACAGGTTCACCCTCACAATCCATAAAAATGATGATAGAAGCCTAAAACGGAAATTTACACATCTAAGGAAGCGTTCTATAACATATTACAAAATGAAGAATTACATCGATGCTTTTCACGACAAAATACACAAATGATATGATGGCAACGAAGAAGTAAAATGTATCTAATAAGACCACGTCTGCGACACTCAAAGCACATAAGCGAATTGTCATAGGGTAGAGTTAGGAAAGGACTAGTAATTCTCCTTCTTTGATTTGCGTTTTGATGTAGCATTCTTCTCCGACTTGCGCTTCGTACCACTGCTGTTAAGGATTTGATCAATTATGTCGTCCACGTTGGGTGGTTTTGGAATATATAGGATGGATTCCATATGCATGGAGAGAGAGGCTATTTTATTATCCTTGTGTCGACCATAATATAGCCCATTCACTTTGAAAAGGATATCCCAAGTACCTTCTCCGAGCTCATCACATCTGATGGGTATTGAATGATCTCCCTCCTTCTTATAGTAAGTACACCAATGTGATACCGGTAGGCAAATGTGATTACCATCCCAAATCTTTCTATAGGGAGTATCCTTGTCATCTCTCGCCTTCCACTCTTGAGCAAGAGGAGTAGGAATGTCCATATTTAATGTCACGTACTCCTCAATAATATCAAGTTGGTGGCGAATATACGGACTCACGGGGATCAGTATGTAGTCCCCATACTGATTGTGCATTATCTTGACATCCGTGGAAGGGAGCATTCCCGTTTGGAGTACTACGCTATGATCATCATAACGCAAGGCTTGTTTAAATTTACGCTGTAGCGGTGTAGGATTATGTACCTTGGATGTTTCTTCCACTGGCCTCAGTTGTAGATGATCTGACCGTAGCGAACCTTGTAACGTTTGACCGCCATTTTGTCCTACTAGTGCAGCAGATGGAGTAGATGCCTGAAAATGAAAAAAGATTGTATTAAGTTTACGTTCAAGGGAGGAGAGGGAGGGAAGTAGCGACTTACCATTTTAGTTGGATAATAGAACAGGGAACTAGAGAGAGAGAGAGAAAATGTGCGTCCGTCACTCGTGTGATTCAACGATGGAATGATTCTCACTGTGGAAGGCTCGCTATTTATAAAGAAATGCTTGATTCTCATTGGATGATGATCCTCATTGGACAATAACATCAAGCTGATTCCAAATCTGGCCTCCGTTTACCAATCCGAGCCTTCGTTTTGGTGCTACAGCCCAAAACGTCCCAAATTCTAACTCTGTCGTTTTTCGCCAATGTCCCAAAATCTTAAATGGCGTCTCACATCTAAACGAAGACAGATAGGAACAAGCCGATTGTTTCACTGAATTTGTCTCACTCTTAGCTTTCAAACGAGCTATCGCACGACAAAATCCGTCCACTAGAAGCCAAAATCGAAGCAAGCTGTCCAGAGGGGGGGGGGTCAGCGAAATTTGATGAAAAATGTTTTGGTGACGGTCCCAGGTCGAAATTCCACACTTTGGAAAATTTTCAAATTTTTACCCATACAAAGTCACTCTGACACTTAGGATTTTTTCAGGTAAGCGAGCTCCGACCTAAAATCTTGTAACCGCTCTAACTTTTGAACGAAGACAGATAGGAACAAGCCGATTGTTTCACTGAATTTGTCTCACTCTTAGCTTTCAAACGAGCTATCGCACGACAAAATCCGTCCACTGGAAGCCAAAATCGAAGCAAGCTGTCCAGAGGGGGGGGGGCGTCAGCCGAAAATTTTTTCTCTCCGATTTCGCTGGAAACATCCTTCCTAACCCAAAATTTCACGTAGATTCCGAATCTGGACTCCGTTTTCTCATCCGATGCTTCGTTTGGGCGCTACACACCAAAACATCCCACATTCTATGTCAAAATTTTGAAGAAACAGTTTTTCTCGCCGATTGAGCTGGAAATCACACCACTGATGCAGAATTTGACGCTGAATCCGAATCTGGCCACCGTTTCACCATCCAAGACAACCTAGACGGTCGCCCATGTCCACCTAGACGGTCGCCCACGTCAACCTAGACGGTCGCCCACGTCCACCAGGCGGTCGGACCCAGTCACCCGAGTCTCACACTCTGTCGTTCGAGGGGGGGGGCGCCGGTCGAGTGTTTGTCATTTGCTTACTACTCTCTTCTATGAGTAAACACTAAAAAAAATAACGGGAATAGAACGGCAGTTGCCGTTATCTGCCGTTATATATATCACTTTTATCCGTTATATACCCGTTATATGTGTCATGGTAATTGAATTTACCGTTATAAGAAAATCCCGTGATAATATAACGGCTACAGCCGTTATGAACGATGATTTAACTGATGCTTGACACTTATATTTGAGTCTTAACACATGATGTACTTTTGACAAAATGATCGAAAACAATAGAAACACCCATACCAAATTCCAAATATTTTCAGTATTTGACGCAGACAGTCAATGTCATACATAATCTGATAACGTTGTAGTTACAGTACACTTATTACTATGTTAATTAATAACTAATGTGAATCTATATAGGTCTATTTGCGTGTTATTGAAGCAATACTGATATACAAAGCATACTTTGAATAAAGATAACATTTTAAGGAAAGTAACTCACGCCAATGGATAAAAAAGTTGCTTAATTGATGCGACATTTAACTGAAGGAACCGATAGTAAATGTTGTGTCCTTTCAGCTCAAATTTGCATCTGCTTCATGAAAGGTGTGACGACAACTGTCTTTACTAAAGTCAATGTGGTAACTATGCTCTGATTTTTGCTTTTACCACACGTGAGATCAGTGAAAGACCTTTTGATTCTCGTTGATTAGCTGTAACCGATGTACAGCTAATGATTTGAAGTTGTTGACCATACCCAAAGAAAATTATAATTTTATGAAACTAAATTCAATATGCCCCACGGCATGATGGGTATGTAGAAAACACGTGATGTCGGGACGTTTCGATTCTTCTTCTCCAGCCCAGAATGAATATGAGATCAGCTGAAGCAAAATATAGCATCGGTCGCTATCACAAACATGTTTAGAAAATGGCAAGTGCATGTGTGTAACTGGCAGGATAGTCTGGGAGGACAGTGTTAGGTGTGAAGGAAGTCAAAAGTTCTTTTCCCCTCACAGCCATTCACAAGGTTGCGGTTTCCAGTGATCCATTACCGCAACCTTATGAATGGTTGTGAGGGCAAAAGAGCAGATTAAGTACAGTGTTCAACTGTCATATGAAAGAAAAATATAGATTAGGAATTAGATAAATTAGTCAGATAAGGAATGAGTTCCATAGAATCATGTTTATACGCAAAGTTTGTTTCTGCTGAAGAGCTGTCTCTGCCTTGGTACTTGTCAAATGATGTTTAAAAATGTATATCTGAAAACAATGGAACAAGTCTAAAATCTTATGTGAATAAGTCGCTATGTGTATCATCATAGACATCCGGTTGTTGTTGATACACGTCGTTGCTGATACACCTGCAGTAATAAATCACAAAAAATGAGTTATATAAAAATATGTTATATGCACCATTGCAAGTTAGGTTGCTTGCTATAACTAGATCTTGTCTGGCTCAATGACGCCATCAAACTGGTGACATTATAAGGTACCGCAGGTTCCTTCCTCCTGGTACAATGACACCAGGTGAAATATAGATCCTTAAACATTTCGGCAAGCTGATGTTAAATAATATTTCATACATGCTTTTAGTCTTCGAATCTCATAAGCAAGTCAGCGAACAAAAGTTCTAATCGATCCAAAGAGGAATCTGCAGTGAATTATAATTTTCAAGATTGAGTCACTTCTAAATTTGTTTTCAGTCTTTTGTTTCGAAGCGTATGTTAGACATAATCGATTGAATTGATACATCAAAAAGTTGGTTGATGACGATGCACGGGAGGTGATAAATTATCTTCATATTTCGAGCATAAAGCGAAAGCACTCCCTCTTTTTTATAATCGCCTATTGGTAAAAGTTAAAATAAAATATCGTTACAGTGCCCTGACGTTTCGTCCTGCAAGGACTTGTTCACAGGTTTGACAAAGCCCTGAGCATCGTGTCCCATAGCGATTTCATCGCAAACTCCTCAACAGTAATTTTTTAGCTATTGATACTTTGCCGTATTATCTAAGATGGCACTCAACATTTGCAAATACTGATAATGCAGAACGTCTACATATACCGTATCAAAAGAATACTGTATTCTTTCCAAATAAAATGAAAGATGAAGCTGAGAACAATTTGAAATTATTTCAATTCGAAGCTAAAAAAATTCTTGAGAAGGAATACTCGTATATGAAACGTAACACTAAGTATAAGTATTGTGACAATGTGGTAAAAAAAAACGGAAGTGTCTATGAAAACAAACAATTTATTAGCAGTCTCATCCGATAAAAATAACCGTATAATTGTCACTGATAAGTTATCCTTTATTCAACGGGTTGAAAATGTCCTTAGTGATACTAACATTTATAAACCATTACCTAAATCTAAATGCAAAGCTATCGAAAAGCAGGCCAATACTCTAATTAGATCAACTTGCAAGAATAAACCTAACATTGATTCCAATTCTTATTTCGTGTGGTAGTAAACCCGCCAAATTTTATTGCAAGATTAAGGATCATAAAGGCAAAAATGACGGGAATTTCCCGTTGAGACCCATTGCCTCATCGATAGGAACCCCAACTGAAAAGGTTGATTAGTTATTAAGCAAAATTCTCAATAATCTAGTCCCAAAAGTCATTAGTAACATAAAAAGCACTGACGAGCTCATCGAGTATCTGAGAAACATTTCGTTACCTAGAAAAAAAACCTAACATTCATTTCCCTAGATGTGAAAAATTTATATACTAGCTTCTCCATGGTATCGAAACCGTCATAAAATTTGTTAAAGAACACGAAAACACTTTCGATAGTTACGGGTTCTCACATAGTGAAATTGAGAAATTTTTAAAATTTATAACATTCAACAACGAAGTATATTACAATAATAAAACGTATCTCCAAATTCAAGGCTGCCCTATGGGTTCTCACTATGCTCCAGCCTTTGCCATTATTTATATGAATCACATTGAAAACATGGCGCTGAATAAATTAAGCTCTAGCCACCATGTCTATATAAGAGGTATATAGACGACATTATTATGGGACCATTCCCAAATGAACCTAGCATTTCGAATAGTATCCTCGACATTTTCAATTCGGTATCAGCGAATATAAAAGTTTCCATAGACGTACCTATGAACAACGTTCTTAATTTTTTGGATATCAGCATCAGCATAGCCAATAACCAGATAAAGTATGAATTGTATAGAAAAGACTGCAATTCTGGTAATACCCTTCACTATGATAGTTGGGTCCCCTCACATGTGAAGACCAATTTTATTAAAAATAGTTACACGTATGTTGAAAAGCGTTGTTCTACGCATGAGTCAGTACGTAAGAATTAAAATAAAATGATTAAAAGATTGAGGAGGAATGGTTTCAATCAAAGTTACTCGAATCATACCAGTAGTGATAATACTACGAAAATAGGCAACAAAAATAAGAATAAAAATAGTGTCAATTTGAAGCTAATACGATAGTACCAATCGTAAACTAAACAGATTAGCCGATAAATATGATTTGCCTATTAATCTTGTCAGTAAACCTGGCAGACATATTAGCTCGATCATGCTTCAACTATCGCAATAATTTACACAACTGTAATTGTAATCTCTGTGGTATAATTGGCAAACCTAACATATGTAACTTAAAATGTGTTGTGTATAAGTTCATTTGCAAACATTGCGGCAAAAACTACATTGGCTCTACGAATCGCACTTTAAGTGCAAGATATTCGGAACACAAACGTAGTTTGCATAATCAGGACAGCAAGAGTGCCCTCTCAGAACATGCGAAGAAATACCATTATTGGTCGATTTTAACTATTGATGATTTTGACATCATTATTATGGAATGTCTTAATGATCCAGTTTCTACCCGTATTGCTGAAGCTAAGCTTATTAGCATTCATCAACCTTGCATTAATCGCAAACAGGAGCTGACGAGTGGTCATTCGTATTCATAAGCCAATTTCAAACCCCGTACATGGTTTTATCAAACCTGTGAACAAGTCCTTGCAGGACGAAACGTCAGGGCACTGTAACGATATTTTATTTTAACTTTTACCAATAGGCGATTATAAAAAAGAGGGAGTGCTTTCGCTTTATGCTCGAAATATGAAGATAACATCTAATAGTATTTATACTTTAAGTAATGAGAATAAGTGTTAATTTCGGTCACTTATGCAGAATTATGTAATTACTTTGCATTTGATTTTAATGATATCTTGTTGCGAGTAAGTCACCTTATTATCCATTCTCTACATGTATGTTAAGCAAATTATATTTCCATTTCTATCGAAAAATTATGACCTTACTATATATTACTATAATTTTGTTCCGAATACTCAGTATCGTTCCTGATAAAACATTATGTATAATTTACAAAAATATAACGGCAAGTAAAATTATTTCGCGTTATATGCATATTTTGTTTAAATGCAAATTTTTATTTGAATTCATTCTACGTTGGCAATCTGCATTCCTGGCGACACGAAAGCTGTAAAGCTTACTTTAGAAGATTCCTCTCAACAGGAAATTATTATTGCATTTGGTTGACTAAATGATTTTTCAATTGAAAGTAAGTTACTGAGATCTATAGTGTAACACACGTTACGTAATTTCACTCATGGGTAGAAGTTAATTGGCAGCCATGGGTTTCAGAAATCACGGGTAATTGACTCGCTTTAATTCAGATGTGTGCTTTGTGCCTCGGGCTCGTTGAATTATCTGACATTGGTTTACAGTAAATTCGTGTTGTAGTGCAGAATTGAGATTTCTATAAATGGGCAACATTCTAAATTGTCAATCTTGTACCAATGCTGTATGCAGCAGTAACTCAACCAGCAGATGAAAAGCAGTTGCTCCCAACGAGTTTTAGAATACCCAGATGCTTATTTCTTTAAATTAAACCAGTAATGAGTTGGACACTATTAAAATAGAATGTTTCTCTATGTTTTTGTTTTTTTTAATGAAAAAAAATCACATGTTTTGTGTATTTGTATGCATAGGCCTACATATCTGTCATCTAGTACCGGTATAGTATTTGTGCAACATTTGTCATTATTAAAACTTAATCCATACTGTCCCTATGGTTGAATGATACACCTCCAACTCTTCGTTAAAAGAAGTGGAATGATTCAATACATGCATCTTTGAACATCGTATTTCTTTGAATAAGATAAGTGTCTCCAATTTTACTCAGAGCCCTGATTTGTTTATCTATCTTATTTATCAAAAGTTTTCACTCTTTCATTGGAAAAATTTGCCGGTTTCTACCCACTTAGGTACGTAAACAGTTGAGATAAACTGCGTATATAATATTATCGGAATAAAGTACCGGCCATGACTCTAGGCGCACAGCAATGAAAACGGAATTTTCACTATTCATTATCAAAATTCTAAGCAATCACAAGACTTATTAGTCACGACATTTGAAATTTCCTCATTTGGGTAAAATTGAGTGACGTCATCGCTGCATCATTATGAGTGTGAAGGAGCATATCGAAATCAAGCAATATTTTCGAGTACATGACTCGAAAGCAAAAGAAACTACCGTATAATGCCTCCGTACTTTAAGCGGGAATGAAGTAAACCTTCAGTGCATGTATTGAACAACAAGTAGCCTTATTTATTATACAGTACCCGGTATTTGCTAGTCAGTTATTTTAATAAACCATGTAGGCCTAATTATCATGTCGGCCGATGTAGGCAATAAAATGTAATAGCCTATATGTAATAGGATTACATAGTCTACATAGGACTACATATGTTTTGTACATGCGTCTGATATTCAAGGACGTCTCTTATTCTTTCTTTTCTTCTCACAGATGCGTCTCTTATTCGAGGGCGTCTCATGTTAAAAGAAAAACGGCATCTGAAAAATCGTTCTATAAATAGATGTAAATGTGGTACCCAAAGTCACCTGGTCAAATTAAGTAAAAACTTTGGACAGTTGAGAAGTTGACACTTTTCACTGTTAGCTAGCTGCTAGGTTAAGAGACCACGATTTTCTGCCCGCAGCAGTATGCAGAAGTCGTGAAAACGGGCAGAACAGAATATATTTCTTAGTTCATTCCATCCATTAGACGGAAGAAGCTTGAAGATGCTCAAAATTCTGCAAGCCCTACTCATAACTAAAGAGCAATTTGCTGTAACCACACATTAGATACAATATACACTTTCTGATACGAAATTTACTGTTTATTAACAAAACGAAATGTAAGCAAACGATAACTAACAGATTATTTGATTAATAAAAGACAATATTAATACACGCCTATCAACGCTAGCCCAAAGCTGGTAGTCCGGCCTCTAGAACGAGTTTCTGCATCGAACGAGGCCGAAGATGAGACTTTCGCATGATGTTGTACACCCTATGACTATAACGAAACTGCGTGTCTGCCGAGTCCTATCGAGTTCCTCTGATCTACAGACAGGATCAAAGAAAAACACATGTAAATCCAATGGAGGAAAATTGACGTTTTCGACCAAAATGTCAGTATTGTGCGTTCAGGTCGATTGTGCGAGATCTATCAACTCTCAAGAGGGCCGCAAGTTTTGGTGTTATTTGCTAAAATGTTGGGTGTAATTTTTACACCCAAAATGACCTTAAAAAACCTGGGTCAATGTGTCAGTTTGAATGAGTGATTGGTCCAAGCAGTTTCAACAAGTATAAAATGATTTCCTATGTTGTGTGGACTTATGTGCAAAAACCTACATGCAACAGATACAGATCCATCCTATATTTTAATTACATTTTTCATTCTATTTTGAGAGGGAATTGTCCAAGGTAGTGCCAGAGAAGAGAAATTTACAAATCATGAATCGAAATCTTTTCGATGGTAAATTTCAGGACAGAGTCCCTAAACGTCTATCGGTACATCATAGCCTTCTGTTGGAGGAATTCATTCGGTTGTATCCAATTCACGAAGAAATCAGAGAGAGGATTTCCACTTTTCTGCTGAGGCATAATCTACGAAATGCCAAAGACCTCCTACATTTGCAGAAACGCCTGAGCTCAAAGAAAGCGAAGACGTGTTTTTTCAGGAAGTTTTGGTGAGTTATCCGGCATATTATTTCTATTTATCATTAATAGGGATATTGGTCGGGCGGCTTATTTCTAAGAGGGCTAGAACAAAAATGCAAAAATGGATATGAATCGCCCCCTCCCTCCCCTAGGTATGGATAACTTTTAGTGGGATAATCAGGCTTTAATTGACCATCGTTCTTCTTTGACCAAGCAACTCAAACGGCGCGCCGTTTTTTTCTAACTTTGATCATTTTATACCGTATATATGTAGGTTATGTAATACATGTATATTGGAAATGTACATGAATATTATCAAGATCAGCAAACTATTAAATCTAGATGGGCGAAATTGACCTACTTATTATCTAATATATAGCATTGTCCATCATTCAAATGAGAGCTCGTAGTTAATCTAGTATCCATCTTTTAATCATCTGAACTTCAGATTTCATGAGCCCTCGGGCCATTCTTTGTCTATGTTATCATACATGTATCGTACATTGATGCATTGATGTATGACTAGAAATTCACTAGGTTCCCGGCACGCAAAAATTACGTGTGATTCACTTGTAAATGTAAAAACACGGGATTTACACGCGTATTTTTACGTGATACATTAAGAATATTTTTTAACGCGTAAAACACATGTGACTTTTGTTGTCAAATTTTAATGTGTAGGGAAATGTGTGATTCACTTGTGAATTTCAGATACTTTTTGTTAACGTGTGTCTCACGTGTGATTCAGGATTGATTCAGAAAGATTGATCATATAGATCTGATTAAATTTATTCAATTCTTCAAATATCATTTAATTCTGTTTTAACATTCAACAGTTTCAAACTCACACTTAAACCAAAGACTTATACTTACATTTTTAAAAATCAGATGTTTATAAGTAAGTAAGTAAGTAAGTAAGTAAGTAAGCGTTTATTTCTCGTAAATGAAAATCTATACAGAGTGTTACAACTACATTCAAGTGAACTTCAAGTAATATGAAACAGTAAAAATAAAAAAAAATTGCTGCAAAATCACACAATATGCGTACATGTACATTGAAAGATATGCTAACTATGTTTAAAAGAGCACTTTATATTATGCTGAATCATAAAAGGGAAAAAGGAACGAGCGAATTTTTCTGTTCGAACAATAGGATAAGAATAGTTATTTGAAAGAGCTAATTTACACGGCAAAAGGTCGCTCAACAAATGCTCTGAGCGATTATATCAGCTGTTATAGACAGTTATAGATCTCAGATATCTTCAAAAATCAGCGATTAAACTTGATAATGTAAAACTTCTCAATAACTTAAATGTATTTTAGTATTATAGTACTATGAATCATACAAATTAAACGCTAGTCACCGTTTATATTTTTAAGTCTTTTAACAAAGATTAGTAATCTTGAAATTCGTTCACTTCGGAACTTCTTGTTTTCAATACAAAGAGGGCCAATATCTCCATATGTTGCCTATATCAGTGGTGCTCATTCGCGGTAAATGAAATGTGAATGAGTTCGAGTGCGTCAGGCATATGGTCTGGCATTTTTGGAAATGTCTGAAACTTAGACGTCATAGTCAAATATGCATTGATTTCGGTCGGTTGTATGGACCCACAGACATTAGATCAAAATTATAGCAATCATGTCAACAGCTACTGAGAAAAACATGGAAAACATGTACGATTTTTTTGTGAGCTAATTATAAATTATAAATATTGTTTGTTTTATCTTGAGAAATTGAATTTGCAGTTTCATTTCCATTTTCTATTATTTCGGCACTTAAAATTTCACGTCGCGTCGTACGTAATCTTCAGTCTGTGTAATTTCTAAGTCCCATTTGCCGGACATTTTCCTGTCATATTTAAAAACCAGGGTATAGATGTATATGATTAGGATTATAGGTTTGCAAAACGTAACTTTTACCCAGATCAATAGTTTGAGTGCTTGCATCGTAACACCTACAGTTTATTAAACAATTAAGCTAATACATGGAGGGATGAGAATCTTCCGCGGGTGCGCGGAATTCCGCGTGGGCCCCTTTATTGAAGTGTAATGCATTTTTACTTTTTTATATCAAGTGCCCCATTAAATATCCATTTCCGCGTGGACCACTCTAGCACCATTCTCATCCCCATGCAAGTCAGATAAATATTCAAGAAAATGCTTGCAAAAGCACCCAGTTACAGAAGGATGCTAATGCAATTCGGGATGTAATGGAACAATACTAGGTTTGGTTTTATAGGGACTACTAACTGCTGGTGATAAACTAAATTTTTTTTAACGAAAATTTATTAAAAACAAGGTGAAGCTTAGCTCCTTCAATATCTATCCGATTAACTTCATGGCAGTGGCTATCCATCCAACTGGGTTGGATGAATAAGTAGGTCATAGGCTATTTTTATTAATTTTGGCAAACGAGTTGAATACCTACAATATATCGGATACAAATTACAAGAAAATATATAAATAAGTTGTGAAGCTGAGATGACGCATGCAAGAAAGTAAAACAGCTTCATATGCACACTACTAGCGTGCTGAAAATGTACTGAGGGCATGATTTAAACGAGTACATGATAGAAGCCATCTACACTTCATACAACACTTAATGAGTTAGCTGTATCCTATTTAGTCTTCCGGAGTCGCTTGAGAAAAATGAATAAATTTCACAATGCTCGATCACTCAATTTCCCTATCAGATTAAGGAAGCAAGAAAGTCGAAGAAACTCCTACACATCTTGCTACTATGATTAGCAGTCTCACAACTGAGGAATGGGAGGCGCGGTAAATGTACAGTAAGAATAATGTGTAGGCTCAGCCGTTTAAATAGCTAGACTCTCCGCAGTCTACGAAGCTCGAAATATTTTATGTTTCATTATTTAATTCAACCCTCTTGGCTTTTCACTCGACTTGCCAAACTTAGATGGGAACGAAACTGTTTGATGTTGACCGAAATCTTAACTGCGTGCTAGGAATAGGCCTACCAGTAATCTATCGCCGTAATTTCCGGCCAATATACCGAAACGAACATTGATTCCGACACGAAAGCGAACCTTCACTCTCAGATACCGAAGCGAATATTGATTCCGACACTGACACGAACATTGATTCTGACACTGAAATGAACCTTGATTCAGATAACGAAGTGAATATTGAAGTGAACAGTGAAACTTCCTAACTGCCTGTAGTTGAATCAAACATTTACCTCACTGCGACTTCTCCAGATTTTCAGAAGTTGAGTGATTCATAAAGCATTGGTATGCTAGATTTTGTTGATTATGTTTACTTTGCTAATGGAATATTTCTGAGGCATCATATCCACCATAATATATCAAATGAAATATTTAAAAGAATTTTTGCTTCTTCAAAACTGCCGGCAGTAGTATGCTTGTATCGGTAAAATTAGTTTCGATCATTGTTCCGACTAGAAACATCCGAAAGTAGGCCTATATATGTGCTCCTAATCTGTAGTCAAAGTACGATCTTACGTACGGTACTTTCCGGCCTATAAGGCGCGACTTTTTTTACTCGGAAACAGCCACTGCGCCTTATCTGAGGAGTACGCCCTATCTAAGGTCAAATTAGATATTTTAGTTCGATTAGATTTTTTAGGCATTCATTTTAAAGTATTCTGGGAGCAAGTGCCAGAAAAGGTTATTCGAAGTGGCTTCAAGAAGGAGATGGGGTGTCATTTTCTTCGAGAGATTCAACCGATTCGACATTTGACTCAGATGCCATAGGGCACATTGATTCCGTCACTGGACATTCATTTAGATACAGTAGCCAAAAGTGATAGTGAATAGCAAACTTAAGGCGAACATTGATTATAGCACTGAAACGAGCCTTGATTCGGATACCGAGGTGAATAGGCCTATTGAAGTGAATAGTGAAGCTTCCTACCTGCAGTTGAATCAAATATACATGTCATACACAAAACTCCGACGTGCTGCATTTTGTTGTACTTGAGCCTCATGCTATTGGAATATTATTGGACTATCATGGCAATCATGAACCTTCGTGATTTTTCAAAAAGAACCTATTATAACACAGTTTTTGCTTATTCTAGGCTACCGGTAGTGCTCCAATCGGTGAAATTAGCTTCAATTATTGTTTCCTATTATAATACATATCATCTGAAAGTTTACATGTGCGCCTTATCCGCGAAGTGCGCCTTATCTGTTGTCAAAATACGAAATTATCTAAAAATCGGCTTGTGCGCCTTATACTGTAGGCCGCTGAAAATGTTTGTCACTGAGAAACTGAGCCCGAGTTATCTCGTAACGGGCGTTCGAGTCATTCACTGCTGCTTGATTTTTTACTGTCAACTGTTCACGAATCCCGAGTATTCTCGAGCTGCTTGGGTGTTACAATTTGACGAATCCCGAGTATACTCGTTTTGTGAAAACAATGTAGTTAATTCAGTATTTGAAGTATTTCTACGCTGTACTTAAGTCTTGATGATAACAATGATATTTCTGCAGTAAAGGTCCAATTTTTGCGAATGATAAGTTAGCTTTTAAAGAGGAATAGATAGATGCGATGAATAGTTTTTGCCTTGTTGTTCAAGACATATTCACATTTCTAGGCTTATGCTCTCAGGTTTGCCAACCAATGAGAATAAATCACAGATTGATAATTTTTACACTGTAGGTAATTAAAATCCGTCACCTCAAAAGTGCTTATTGGAAAACAGTTTGTAACTCCGTTCTTCTTTGACTTTATGCTGGTATTCTATTTGACAGCTAATTATTATTTGTCTTGTAGATGTAAGCTTACTCGGTTTCATAACTGTATGATTTGCGTCTCTTCACTATCCAACATAAAACAAAAATCATTATTTTTTCTATTGGGAATTTATGCATTTATCCAATGATTTGTAATTTTACATTACATCCATGAATTGTAATTTCTATATCAACTTGTATGTAATTCGTAGTGCTTTCGGAAAAGTGTTGAAATTCATGAATGGGATTAGAATTCACTTCAAGAAGTTATTTTTAAGCACTGATTTTTTCCGGCTTTTGTTTAAGTGTTGGCTAACATGTTATCAAATTTGCAAGTTATTAAGTTGTTTCCAAAATGGCAATTAGAAATCACTAAAAGTCGAAAAAAACTTGGTGCTTAGAAATAACCTCATGAAGTGATAAAAGCAGATCCCATTTTTAACACTTTTCTGAAAGCTCTACGAATTACTTGGAAGTTGATATACAATATTACAATTCTATGATATTGAATAAAAATATTATATATCTAGTATATACCGTTATATGTAGTCTAAATACTCGTAAATTTTCAATGGAGAAGAAGAGACAAAACCAAAGAGGAACAGAGTAAGAGACTGTTTTCTATGAGCACATTTGAGGTGACTCATACTCTTTTCCAACAGTACACTATTCAAAATTACAAAATTAAACGGCGCATCAACAACAACGCGAGAAAATGCAATCATGCACACCACACACACTGCTTATCATACGAATTTTGTTCGGGCTATCCTTTTAACCACGTCTTCGAGAGTATTGTGCCTCAATTCTGAACTAATGAGGCAGTTATTACATGATATTATTGAAGATGGACGATGGAGATATCATTTTGTCAGACGAAAGAGAATTAGTAATTGTTATGTTATAAGCCGATAAGCCTAATACTTTTGAGAATTCAAATTCTATGTGTAATTTGGTAATGATTCTTGTTTTTATTCGAGCGTTATAAATATATATCATGAAATTTAAAGAAAATTAAAAAAGTCTCGTTCATATGATATTTTGCTGTTTATATTTTTACTTAATTGCATTTTCAAAATAATTATAACCATCATTGATTATAACACATTTAAGGATAAAACATAATACAACAAAACCAGTGAAAAGCGTAAGTTTAATCTTAAAATCCTCAGTTTCACAGTGAGGATTGACGAAATTCTTTCAGTCACAGCGCGCTGAGTGCAGGCGACAAGATATCTCGGGCTCAGGCTCTCAATGTAGTAACTCTGTTGCTCCGTCAGCGATTTCTACCGCTCTCTCGATACGAGATAACTCGGGCTCAGGTTCTGGATGTACTAACTGTTTTACGCTGTCAGTGATATTCTGCTGCTGCATCGATACGAGTTATCTCGGGCTCAGTCAAATTGGGAGGGTACTTAGAATCAGCGCAGGCGTTAAAGGGTTAATCACCAGCCCAACTAATCTCATAGGAATTTATTGTATAGGCCTATATTTTGAAGCAGCGCTAAAATAAAGATGCTGGAGCATGATACCTACTGTTTTTTTCGGCTTATTCTTTTTGAGGAACAAAAAAGTATTTCATCCGCAGAAATCGTAACTTATGACTTATGGATACTAGGGTGTTGCAAAAAAACGAAAGTTGTAAAAGTTTAGGTCCCCATCGCCCTTTGGGTGAGGCTCGGTAAGAAACTTCTAAATGTGAAATTTCAGCCCAATCGGACTATGTTTAGGGGTCGTGCATCGAGGTCAAAGTGAGGTCAAACAGGTGAAAACTGCTATAAATAGCCTCTGACGTCATCGTAAGGCCTTGCGTGACCATTTCTGACATAATAAATCGATAGATGAGAGTCACATTTATATCTGTTGGTAATAGCACTTTTTGCTCTAGGATGCTTAGTTTCGTCACAAAATGACATTTAAGGTCCCCAAATCACGTATTTTGGTGAGCCACGTTACTAGAAGGCTGAATTATAGCGAATATGAATCCACTTTTTAACGAAGCTTAGCACTGCACGGTATTGATAGCACACATAGTGTTTGGATATTGTAAACTGTTAAGTAATTATAATCTTAATGCTGTAATTACTATTAGAAAAGAGTCCTTTATAGTCACACAGTCCTTTTCTGAAGTGGACACACTCTGACCCACACTGAGAGAAGCAGACGATAGCGGGTCCATTTTATTTCGAATATATTTCCAATATACCAGTTAGGCCTACATCATCAGATGTAGAACAGTTTGGTATGCGCTAACATACACGTATTGCGATATAACAGAAAGGCGGGGTTAGGATCTTTCCCCAGACGTAGCCCACAGTATCCGTCATTAGTTCATTGGTTTAAAAGTTAAGTGGTGAACACAAATTGTCTCGGTGTCGTGAACAGTAACGAAAGGAGACTTGTAATAACTGACTTTAACCCTATCATGACCGGGCAATTTTGCCGTAGTAGGACCGGTGGCAAATGGTTCAGAGCTGTGCCTATGGTGAACTTGGTGTAAAAACAAAAAAAAGGCCCGCTCGAGATTTTAGTGTTCTGATTATAGATTAAGGTATAATTTTACATCACCCCATGTCTAAGGAACTACCGGTAACGCTACAAACCTGTAATAAACATATGTCGATCTTGATATACAAGGCTTCTTACACGTAGAAGTTTGTTGAATGGATATTAAGTTGGAGAAAAGTCGATGGCTTTTTTTCATAACTATCCTCCTGGCTTTTTTTACCCCATCTTACTATATACCTGGAAAATAATCTTAACACATCCATGATTATATTAAATATACAATGAGTAGAGAAAAAATATACACGTAATTATCCTGTAGGGGAAGGCGGGGTATTATGGGCAACCGGAGTAATATGGGCATGTGGCCTCCAGGCAAATCTACCCAGCGAATTTAGTTTATTCTTTCAATATATGTGGGTCCCATCTACTAGCAGAACATACGGTCCTATGGTATCTTTATGTATCGACTTGAAACTACACGGATCGATAGATTAAAAAGTGCACATGTTAGAAAATTTTCAAAATTTTGCTATTTTCGTGATAAATCGAACACGGAGTGATATTTTAAAATTTATTTATGATGCTTGTGTAAGTATATCTATTGGTGTCCGTGACACATCAAACGTTTTTTTAATTCGTTTCACTTTCGTTTGTAGCACCTCGAATGTTCGTCATTTTACCACCGGGGTATTATGGGCACTTTTGACAGGGGTATAATGGGCATACCCCAGTGTTGTTTGTCAGATACCCAATGAATTAAAAATCATTATTTACTAATAGCTGATATCTATCTGGCTATTTCACTAGGGAATCGTTCATTACTGTACTTTGGTTAACCCTGTAAGTTAACAAATCGGGCTATTTTTAGAGTTGTGAACGCCCGTATGATGAATAGGCTAACTTATGAATTGAGCTATCTTTGAAACCGGGAATTCCTCAGATCTTTTCCTGGAATTTATAAGCGCCCTAGCTAAATGTGATGAATATCTACTGATGGGCATGCAGCTCTATCTCTAATAACGCTGCAGAGACAAGATTCACTTAGAAGAATAATGACGCGTCGGTTCTTCCGGTAGGCGATGATGTTTACACCCTTAAGGAGCCGCTTTACTGATCGCCGCACGGGGTATCATTCATGGATTTTGCAAGTCGGTGGATGTAAAAGAAACTTAAGAGCTTTAAGTGAACTAGCCTATCCATCCAGTTGTATGTCTCAACTTTTTCTCTAGTTGATACTGCATTTTTTGTAATTTTTATTGTAGACGAACGGAGTAGATACGAGCATTAGAAGTTTATGTTTCTTACTATATTGACTTCTCGATTCCGGCTGAAAGGGGCCTGAAGTGACCTTGTACGAAGCTTCAATGAATGCAAAATACCTGATAGTGTATTTATCAAGAATGTAACACAACACCATGTGAATACGTACATTATGTATATTTGTATTTTATTTCAGGTGCCCATAATACCCCGGTAGGGTGCCCTTAATACCCCGGTGTTTTTTTCACAGCGAAAAATGACACTTTTTCTTATTTTTGATCTGATGGAGTAAAAACAGATTTAGTCACCAACACACTATATCCCAATGATTCTTCATAAATTTTCCTTTAATATGAGCACAGGAGCGATAATATTGAATCATTTTGGTGGCCTCAGCGGGTCCTAACAGAAAGCATGCCCATAATATCCCGGCTTCCCCTAATTTCTTATCGGAACTTTCTTTCCGCATATCCCTCGTATACTCATGCATGTGATTTTTCCTTAAAACAGTGCTGCCAATTTTTCGCCGTTCAGCAGAAAACCGCGGAAAAGCGGTATGATGTAGAGAAGACTGTCATCATCAAAATATCATCAAAACTGCAGGGCCAAGGGGTATGGATGGGTAAGGGCCGCCCCTTTCTGTGAAGGCGCAAAAAGAAACATTCGTTCCCAACTCCCAATTCAAACTATGGCCGCCCCAATTCAAACTCAGGTTGCCGCAATCCGGACTGTCCGACTATGGCCGCCCCAGTTCGAAGTATGACCGTCCATATTCGAACAAAGGTCGCCTCAATTCGAAGTAAGGCCGCCCCAATTTGAACATAGGCTGTCCCAATTTGAACCGTCGCTGCCCCATTCGACATAAGGCCGCTCCAATTCGAAATAAGGCTGCTCCAATTCGACCTCAGGCCGCTCCAATTCGACCTTAGGCCGCCCCAATTCAACTTCAGGCCGCCCCAATTCGAACATACGCCGCCCAATCCGAACATTAACCGCATCAATTCAAGCATTACATATCATCAAAGCATTACTGTTTCGCATGTTGATACACATGTTCGTCTGCGGTGCTTTGATGTCATCAAAAGGTATCAGTAAGAGTGTTTAGGGTAGAGATGTGTTCGTAGTGATAGGGGTATTAATTACATGTAATGTAATTTTACATTATACTTAAACCTGTCTCTAGAAGTTATACTAATTCCCTAACAACAAAAAGTGGCCGCCACCTGCAGCTCCAGAAAAGGGCCGCCCCTCTCAGCTTTTCCTTCTATTTTTTCGGCATGTAATCACATGCCTGTATACTACACTGTAAACTGTCACCTCCTAAAATCGAAGAAATCTGCATCCTAAAGCGCGACACACTAGAATTTTAGGAGGTTGCGTGAAATAGAATGCTGACATACTAAAGAGAACAATAACACTAGTGAGCTAGCCTCCTAAAACGCTTTGCTTTTTTTTTTTTATCTCGCTTCAGTGTGTGGTGTATAGAACTAATAAATTTGAGTTCAATCATGCTGCGGCTCTCAATCTGATAAGAACATGGCTTATTTTAGAAGCATATATTGAAGTTAAAAGATGTGAATTATCATGCAGTTACTGCTTATTATGTCGTAACCGAATTTTTTAACTCTTTCGCATTTTGCGTGTTACTGGCTATAGATGTATGAAAAAATTTCTTGGAGTTTAATGTTAGGTACATTGGCCCACTCATTTCAATGTTTAAATTAAAACATAACCCTTATAAATGCAGTTCACATACTCGTATATGAAAATATATTGACATATCATTGGTTAAAAAAGTATTAAAATTTCATATTTTATTACTTAACATAAGGTATCATTCATTATATTGCAGGTTTTCGTTGAGGTATGGATTATCAATCCATTTGTTCATCTGATCACATGGATTATGAAGCTTCAGAAATAACGTCGGATTATGAAATCAGTTTAGCTGATGATATTCACAATGAATCTGTATCTTGCTGTGATACTTTTGATTTGGATGACATATCTAACAATTCAATTCTATTTAACGAAGATTCCTCTTCTATTATAGACACAGATGATTTGTCTGAATTGTGTCATAACATCCCAATTCCTGTTAAAACTCATCCTCAGTATAACACTTTCGATGATAAAAATCCCGATAAATTAAACAACAATGATCTTGAAGAATTTGAATCTGATCATATGTTGCCTCTATTACGATTTGATGCTGACTCTATAACATCCTCTGCGTTGATTTATTTCTGGCAGATAACGTCAAAGGTGTCAGATGTTGCCGTAGATCGGTTATTGAAAATGCTCAAGGTTCTCTGTCCTGATAAAATGTTTCCAGCAAGCATTAAATTGATGAAATCTGAAACACAACACTTTTTTGCAGTGGCAGCTGACAAATTGTCAGTGGAACACCATTCAGATGCAACAGTTTTCATATTGGATTTTGAAGTTCAAGTAAATATTCTTATATCCACTTTTCAAAATGTTATTATCGAGTATGCCAAAGTATTGAAATCTTCAAGCAACACGGATATTTTAAACTCACGTTGTATGAATGGTGTTGACTGGTGCTGTAATGACAAACACATTGATTTATTTTTCTTGGCTTCTGCAGATGTCTTTAACTGATTACACCAATCTTGATATTTGGCCGTTTCAATTGATGTTGCTAAACTTACCATACTCGTTAAGACAGAAGGCGCAGAATATCATTCTTTTAGGTGTAATCAGTAGCTCAGGTAAACCACCAATAAGACAGTGCATTCCAAAGTTATTGCAATGTCTACCGAAAACATTAGAAATGAATGGTGTCACAATAAGCATTCATGTCAAATATTTCGTATGTGATTTACCTGCATTAGCCACTATTTTCAACATAAAACAGTTTAATGGCAAATTTTCTTGCCCAAAATGTTTGAACCCTGGTAAACGCTCCTCTAACGGGAATGTTTGGATTTTCCCAATAAGTAATGTTGACATTTCATGTCGTACTGACCAATCTCATAGGCAGCATGTTTCCGTTTCACAGAATGGAGTTTCAATCTTTGGAGTAAAAGGTCAATCTTGTTTGGAAGAAAATATTACCTTTCCGTCAGGAAATCCGATTGATGTTATGCACTGCTTCTATGAAGGGCAAGTCAAATTTATACTTGAATGTTTCACGAATGTGAAACTTAAACATTTGCTTTGCTCCTTGAAATTAACACAAGTCCGTATGATTTCGTCTTTACTAGCTTCCGTGCAACTTCCAGTAGAGTACTCTTTCCATAAGTCTATAACTAAGCTGTCATTATGGAAAGCAAAGGAATTAAAATTGTTCGCAATGCATATGCTATTACCGATTATTCTTCCCAACACGAATAATCTCGCACTTCAGCAATCACTAATCGCTTTAATAGCGGTATATCATCTTCTGCATTCGACCCATTCTGATACGAACATTATAACTGAACTCATTGATGTGTTTTTTGAAGAAGCTTCACACAGTTTCCCTCAGACTATTCTCAGATTGAATTTTCATTTTCTGTCCCACATGACAAACCACTACTTACTATATGGACCTGTTCATTTTACGTCTATGTTCCCTTTTGAATCAATGATTCATGTTTACAAATCATTTGTTTTTGGCAGCAGGTATTACTCTGAACAGATTTGCACGAAATTTTTGCAGTTCAAGATATTGAGTCATTATTTGAAAAACATTGGCAGCGAAATCACTTCAACGGCGTTTGAAAACTTATCATCAAATTCAAGGTTTTCAGGAAAACGAAAAAATTGTGTAATATCAAAAGATGTTGCTTGTTGGAAAGGTAAATCACTTCATTCTATTTCATATGATGACGGATTGAAATCTTGCTCCTGTTACTTACGTCTTAAAGATAACACTACAGGTTTCATAAAGGGTTTCCATGGCATAGATTTTCTGACACTGGTTCCCTTAAAAAACAAAGAATTCAATTTGTTTGATCGATTTATTGCTCCATCAAACCAACGTTTTCAAAATCTGTTGAGTCGAGTTTCGCTATCATGTGAAAGTTTCCAATTTCCATTGCTTGATTTAGATGCCTCAGAAACGCCAATTCAAGTCAAACTGAATGATATTCAATTCCGTTGTGTGTCATTCAAAGTCGCCGAGAACATGCATTGCATTACTCCTTTGATTGAAATAGGTGAACATTCCTGATGCTTCTTTGCGAATAAATGACAATTTCAGTCAACAGATATGCGTTCTTTATTCATGATCATGTAATCGGTTCATTCACGACATTTTTCATATATAGATTTAATTTTATGTCATATTTCTCATTTTCACAATGTTGGTTTTTGTACACAGAGTAAATGCTGGTTTACAAGCCCATTGTTTAGGTAGTCTGAAAATAGTATTTTGCCCACTTTTACAGTAGAAGCTGGCTCCTTCTACGCAACAGTTTTTGACCTCAAACCATGGCACGCATGTCATAGTAAATAAATTAAATTAATTTATTCTGTTATGATTGGCTTACGACTGTGCTAATCGTTCTGCGTGTGGGTGCTTATTATCAAAACGTCAATGCCTGCCCTTAATCTTATGACAGCGTATTCGATATCTATGCTGGTTGCCATATATTTCATCTTGGTTCACAGTTGAGCGGAAATATAGTATCCATTTATCTTTGGCTGATTTTAGTTCGGATTGAAATTTCGAACGCCAGTTATAATTGTAATTAAAGGTCGTGTTTATCCATTAAATTTTTTCGCTCAATCTCTCAAGTTTGTTATTCTCAACAATAATACCAATATTTTAACAATAAGTAGGGGGGGTGGGGGAACTAAATGATCTAAACGATGAACTAAACTCGATGAACTAAACTTAATCTGATCGCAATGATCTGATTTAAACAAAAGTGATGCTAATTGCTTATCATAGGTTTTATGATGAAAAAACATGTATATAATTAAAGTTGTCGTCCCACAATATCTTCCCGCATTTTGAGCTCCTTTTGAAATTAATCCTTCTTTATTTCAGAATATGTATCATATCGTTCAGTTCAGCAATTCTACTATTGAGGTAATACATGAAAAGTGGATAGAAGAGATCCTTGAAGGCAAAAGAAGGCGTATAGCTTTCCCTCCCAAATCTTTGTATTCGTCAATAAGAAAATTTCTTCGTGATCAAGCTCAGCCATCATCAATTTGGTCTTCCCATCTTGTCGAAATACTATGGTCTGAATGTAAGAACCGGTTTAAGAACATTTCACCATTTACTCATATTGGAAAATTGACAACTAGTAGAGCGGTATTCTATTAACTACGGGGAAACCGTCATTTGTGATTGAATCAATATCTTCTTTCATGTAATCTAACTACCACTCAAAAGTTTCTCAGTCACTCTTTTGGCAATAATATTTTAGCTATTTGCAATTCGTAGAAGTTGGATTAAAGTCATAAAGATGTGAAACTTATTGTTTGTAAATATTCTAATAATTGTCGTATTTGTTTTCAGCAGAATATGACAAGATAACCACGAAATGCAATAAGTTTGTGGCATCCGGCTCCTTTTCTTCAGACCAAGGCAAAAAACGGAAACGGGCGCCCGTTACAAGATATGGGTACGATGATACCGACGATTTAACTAGTTCATCGGAAAGTGAAAAGGAAAATAAGCGAATAAGGAAAGTTCCACTCAAACGAAGTAATGCTATCATTGGGACGCCATCTTCTGTGCAACTAACTGCGAATTCTGTAAATGATGTAACGTCGATAGGCTCAATACCTAATGACAACGATTATATCAGTCAGGAAATTGCAGTCAACAATGACATGTTAACTGCCCATTCGCATTCCAATTCAACTCACCCTGATGCTAGTTCCATAAGTATTCTTAACAAATCAATCTCTCAGTTGGATGCCAGTATAATGACTACTGAAGAACCGCGTCCTACTGGATCTTCTGAAGTATTGAAAAGATTAGGTAAGCCAATTATTTTACGTTGTCTATTGTCTGATGAATTTGATACGGTATTGGGTATGTACATGGGTCAATATATACCGTAACGGCCGTTACTTTTGATAAATCTATATCAACGTGCCTTGCGTAACATAAGATTAGGCTAAGGGTCTAAGACAACTGATTTCAACGTACCCCCTAGTTAAAACTTTTACAAAACGTATCTTACAGTTATGAGGCATAAACTCGTTTTCGATTCTGAATTATTGAGCATTGCACGTTCATGTTTGGTAATACCTAACAGTCATTACGGGATAAATTTTTGGAAGTCAGCTTGTAGAATCCTACTTACACTTATACTTCGTTCTTCATTCTAAGAAGATAGTAAGGTAAAAGATGGTTTGGTTATTTACGTGGCAGGGGCAGTTAAAACGAGAGACACAATCTATGGAATGCATGTACCAGGGTGCCCGCACATCCGGAATTATACGGAGATTTATTTTTCATACGGTAAAATCTTGTTTTACCCCACTTTCCCTTTCTAAAACGACCTGCGACTTCACACTGATGAAAGGGTGTAAACGGGGTATCGGTGTGTCGCAAATAAGATTTGTCTTCTGAAACTCTTGTTTCTTAGGTTTTTACCTTGATGGACAGGCTCATTGCTGGCGTCTAACCATACTCTGGCCAACAGCAGGATCTGGATTTCTTTATTTTATTGGTCATAAACGTTATTTTTGTTTGATTATTATTCATGACTTCTTCTACTTTCCAAGTTTTACTTTTTTTCAATGTGTGGTAGGCTTTTAGCCGTCCCATTAATACCACCCCCTGATTGTGTGGGCATGAATAGTCACTTTGATATTCCATGTTTTGAATCAGGTTTTTGGTCTGACACCTATAGGCGCACTCATGATTGCATTTCCTCATTTTTGTTCTCTTTTTTACTTCCCCACCTGTTGCGGTCAAGCAAGGTGTGACAGATCCAACGCATTACGGCATGCGGGCGTCAGGTCTTGAGGGTCCCGAACCCATTGGTAATGCTCTGGGAGGCTGACCTGCTCATCTGGCGAAAAAAGCTCGGTACATTTCCACTGCCACGGACAAGCGTGGGTAGCCCGATTGAGAGGTGGGTCCGTGTACTTGTATCCGGTCCTCTGTGGCCTATCTGGCCGTACACTTTGTCATGCGCATAGGGGTTCACATTTGGTTTTTATCTTCACTTAATGCATCATGAATTATTGCACCAATAAGTGTCTTGTGGCTGCTATTTTTTCCCCTCTATTGATTTTTTATTCGTTCATATATATAACGTTTCTTTTCTTCATACTCCTATTTACCTACGGTATCCTAACTTGTACAGTATAATTTTTGTTAGTTGTCATGGAAATCATACATCCAATCGATCAGCAAGCATGGCAGCTCAGCGCATTGGTAGCATGTATCGTGCCAGCAGCTTTCTTCCACCACAAACTGTCTGCTATCTTTACAAGTCTACCATACGTCCACTAATGGAGTATTGTTGCCATCTCTGGGCTGGGCCCCACAAACGCATCTTAACCTTCTTGAACGTGTTGAGAAACGGTCCAAAAATCTTATGGGAAAGCAACTCGCTAACGGGTTGCAGCCTCTTTCCGTCAGACGGGGTGTAGCTTCACTTAGTCTCCTCTATCGCTACTATTTCGGTAGAAGCAGCTCTGCAGCTCTGCAGCTCTGAACGCAGTCGCACAGTTCGAATAGCTTCTTTGTTCGCACGGCTCAGCTTTGGACTCAGCTGCCTCAAGCCACTTTTCCTGTTCAATACAACCTTGACAGTTTCAAGAGACGTGCGAACAGGTTTCTGATGGAGCGAGTTTGAAAAGGTTCAACACTGATGATCTGATCTTTCAACTACGTAATCGATTTAATCAAGAATCTGGCATGTCTTGTGTAGTATCTCTGAATCTTTTTTATCCCTATCTCAATACGGCTTTTGAGTAACGTTCTCAGTAGTAGTGGAAGATCGAACTCAGCAAGTGTGGCGAGAGTACGGTGTGCGTGGGTTAAATTTCGGGAGTTGTCTGGCTTGTTGCTGAAGGATGTATCATTGAGGCTGAAAGGAAAGGTTTATGCTGCATGTGTGAGGAATGCCATGATTTATGGGAGCGAAACGTGGGCAGTGACGGTTGAGCAGAGGATGCGCTTGGAGCGTGCGGAGAACAGGATGCTGCGATGGATGTGTGGAGTATCGTTGAAGGATAAAGTATCGATGGAGCAGTTGCGAGACCGGATGGGTGTCGAGTCGGTTTCGGATGTTGTGAGGAGAGGGCGTCTGAGGTGGTTGGGTCATGTATTGCGGAAGGATGATGATGATTGGGTGAAGAAATGTACGACTATGGAAGTGGAGGGCGTTAGAAGAAAAGGAAGACCGAAGATGACGTGGAATCAAGCTGTGGAGAGAAATTTGCGTGATGCGGGATTGAAGAAGACGGATGCTGCAGATCGTGTGCGCTGGAGACACCATACGTGGAACGCAAGCGGCCAACCCTCGCGTCGGCGAGGAAGACGGCCGTAAAACGGCCGTAAGTAAGTGTAAGTAGTATGTTTCCTTTACAATGTAGGTTAACTAAAATAATTCATTCAGGGGCACTGTGTGGTGTTTGGGTGACTGTCAGATAATGTCACAAATATAGGTGTCAGGAGATATAGGTGCTAATAAATATGCAACATGTTTTCATTATCATGTAATGAAATCATGCCTTGTTTTATAGTCATGTAATTCTTACACACCTTTCAGATACATTAGAAATGAAAATGGACAAGCAATTTAAATATCTGGCTACCAAAATGAAATCTTTAGAAAGAAATCAGGTGAAGGAGGCTGAAATCGCCAATTTTCAGGATGAGGTGAGTATCAGAATAAGTCAGATTCACTGATCGATTCACCTTAATCTAGGGTTGTTAAAAAAAATTTTGTTTTTTTAATTATGTTTTTTATAATCTTAAAAAGCAGTGTTTTCTTGTTAATAAATGTTTTTTATTTTTACGAAATTTGAGGGAAGTTAAATGCTCACGAGTTTTACACGCTACAATTTTATTGTTTCTAATCGTTTATTTGTGTTTTTCAACTTAACATGCTTTCTATACTTATCGAGACGTCTACTTAATATACTTACTCTGGGAAGAGTTAGCAGAGAAAGGACCGTGCTGTTGCTAACGCTACCCGAAACAATTGCACTTTATTTATTCAACTGAGTTGACCATCGACAAAATTAAATTAAAAAAAAATTAATAATAGTAATCATCATCATATAACAATGGTAATAATAATAGCAGAGAACTTGTTATGTGAAGTATGTTTCAATTGTTGCATTTCATTTGAAAAACGTCCGAAACCGAACATACGATGTCAAAAGAACATAAGAAGCATACATATAAGTTGAATTGTTAGTAATATTACTGTGTTTATGAATGATGATTTATAAACAATATTTGTATGAAGTTTGTTATGTGCAATATTTATTTGAACAGTATTTCATTCCATTGAGTAAACAGTAATTTCAAAAAAATAAAAAAACACGCCTTTTAGGCGCCTATCAATTAATAACGTAAGCCTGGCTATATAGAATCCCTTATAGGTAGCTAATATAATACAGATTGTGATCTGAAGTCTAAAGCTCATTTACTATATAGTAATGCATACGTCAGATAGTTTTATATGTCTCATAATTTTGAGCTACATACAATGTACCATTTCACTTCATTGAACTAATGACGAAATTAATAAGTAGTACAGCATTCAATGTTATTTATCCAATGTGTTTTTATTTTATTTTTTTAAGGTAAGATAGACTTCAGCAATGATCTTTCAATTAAAAAATCGCGAATAGCCTCATGCAGAACATTCTAATAGCATATCTTGAATTTCAGTCACAAAATTACATCGTATTTAAAAAACATTTAAAAATAAAAAAACATTAGAAATTTAAAAAAAACGTTCTTTTTATAAAGAACATCGAATGAAAAAGACATGTTTTTTACAACCCTACCCTATAGTCTCTGTTTGCTTATCGTTTATTGATAGTATGAATTCTCAGGTATCATCATTCATTTTACATGTACTGTACATTGACTAATTTATTATTCAGTATTTTCTCAAACAACTGTCCATGTTCTGCAACCGTCCATTCTTTTACAGGAAGTGCATGGATTCGAAGGGACTTTCTGGTTGTCACATGTGTTCTCCAAGAAACCGAATAAGTTCATAAGAAAGTACTGTGAAAAAAGACATGGTTTGGATTATATAAGAGAACATGTATTTGAAATTGATCAGACAAGTCGCACGGAAAGGGGACCTGCAGGTGATCATGTAATCAGAGATCTTAAAAGTAAGTGAAAAGACTTTTTTGTACAGTCATTTGCAGAAGTCTGAGACCATCGAGAAATTTTTAAAATCATTATCGTTTATGTGATATCTATGGCATTATTCTTTTCATTAACGTTGTTACAGTGCTAAATCAGTCAGATGAGATATCCGTGGACTTACTGTGACTACTTGAATTTGAAAATAGCATTTCAAATTCATTTTGTAAATAACATCACACTTTCTCATTATCCGAACTCCTTTAGAAGTTAAGAAAGAGTGAACTTTCATCTGAGCTGAGAGCACAAATAATGGCTCTCCACTTGCAAAAGTGGTCACAACGGCGTATTGGCGGCACAACGGCGTGGCCACAACCTACTTCAATGTTTTTAAAAATGCAGTTAAACAATTCATCGATACCAAATAATAAAAGGTTATCAGTTTTTGAGAAGAAGTGCCAGACCAAAATGCACCAACGCTCGAACTGATCATGTCATTCGTCGTCTTGCTGTGAAACACCCGGAGTAGAAAGCACGGAGGAAAGCATTGCAAATTCGAAATGAATTAACTTTTATGAGTCCATTACCCATCTCGGACAATATTTGTCGACGACTTAGAGGACTTAGAGTGAATTTCAAATTGAAATCGAGGAGACCTGCAACCAAGCCTCTCGTGTCAATGAAGAATAACAAGGACAGAAAGTTTTTTTTCAACAAATTCAAGACATGGACTCCTGAAATGTGGTTCTATGTGATGTTTTCCGATGAAACTATTATAAAACAGTTTAGTAAAACTGCAGTTCGCGTACGCCGGCCAGTAGGAAAACGTTAATGTCTTAAATATGTGACAGGTGAAAAAATCCTTGCAAATATGATTTGGGGTGAGATTTCTTCATAAGGGCGTGCTGCTATTTCTTTTGTTACATCTGGGGGCCGTTTTTCGATTGACAAAAGCAACAAGTGCTACAACTGGAAACGGCAACAAATGAACGTGTAATTTCAGTTTTGCAATTTGACTGGTCCACTTTCTGACAAGTTTCGTAGAACGAGTGTTAAGAACAAGTAACAGGAAGTACAGTCTCTTGCAAAAGTTTAAGAACACTTATCTTTTCTGATCATTTTATGTATCTCAACGTATATATATTGCAGAATCTTTCAAAGCGGGTTTCTCATATAGCATGGTTATTGGAGACGTTTCACAATAGAAATGTTTACAGAGAAATCGTTTACTATTAATATCGTGGGAAGCCAGGAGTCTATCTTTAGTAACATTATCCGCACATACTAATGCAGTGGAAAGACTCGTTCATTCGAAAGATAATCTGCACGATGGGTCGAAGAAAATCCATTCTGCCTACAGTGACAGTTCAAGCAGCAATATCAGCAGAAACTGTTATGAGTCAGCGTCGAATAGCAGCACAGCTGGGAATTTCTCTATGTTCAGTAAACTT
This sequence comes from Prostheceraeus crozeri, assembly GCA_907163375.1. Classification (NCBI taxonomy): domain Eukaryota; kingdom Metazoa; phylum Platyhelminthes; order Polycladida; family Euryleptidae; genus Prostheceraeus; species Prostheceraeus crozeri. The sequence goes on from CAJQUW010010549.1 coordinate 48,695, forward strand.
GGCGATTCGGAAATCTGCGACTGACTCATTTAATGATTCTCCCCGAATTTGTCGTCCAGAAGCTCCAACAAGGATGGATGAACGGATACTGAAGAGAATGGTAATGAAAAAACCTTCAATGTCGCCGCGAGAAATCAAAGCTGAGTTGCATTTAACTGGAATCAGAGCCTCTTCATCTACTCTTTCCAGAAGACTCTGTAATAATCTTGGTCCTAAGAGTTACAGACCTGCGAAAAAGCCAAAGCTCACTCCGAAAATGGCGAAAGATAGCTTAGTTTGCTCGGCGCTATCTTCACTACACAACAGAAGATTGGGAAAAAGTCTTATGGACAGATGAGTCAACATTCGAACAATTTGGTAGTCGCATCAAGCATGTCCGAAGACCTCCGAAGAAAAGGCACCATCCACGTTGTGTGATCCAGACTATGAAGCATCCTTTGAAGCAGATGGTCTGGGGCTCAATGTCTGCAAAAGGTCGCGCCGGCATATTTTTCCTTCCTACAGGAATGACAATGAACGGTAAAATGTACCTCAACGTTCTCAAAGACAAACTTCGTTTACATATGGATATCCATAATACAGAAACACTGATGCATGATAGCGCTCGATGTCACCGCGCCAAAATCGTATCTGATTGGTTGCGCTCAAAATCCGTCAATGTCCTCAAATGGCCCGGAAATTCTCCGGACTGTAATCCCATCGAGAATTTATGGTCTGTGATGAAGGACCATGTGGCAGCTATGCGACCGAAGAGTGCAATTGACTTGAGAAATTGCATCAAGGCAGTTTGGACAACGAAATTATCAACAGAATACTGTTCGGAGTTGGTTACGTCAATGCCTCATCGTCTGGCAGCCATCATTGAACGTAAAGGTTATTGGACCCGCTATTAGTTTTTGAAGCAGTTTTATACATTTTGTATTATTTCATTTCATGCATTCTAAAATTTGTATGAATATTATTAATAAGATGGAACTGAAATGAAAATTAGCGTTTTTTTGCAAGTGTTCTTAAACTTTTGCAAGAGACTGTAGAGCGAGCAATTCTGTCCTTCAATTTTACTGGTTACTGCTTTAGCGAGCGATTATTTACGATATTTGTAACGGGTCGAGAGACACCCGTTGCAGAAATTCAGTAATGTATTTTCTTCATGGACGAAGACATCGAGAACGATTTCGAATGACTAATAAACGGCCATCGGTAATTTCTTCTCTCTGAGCTCGATAGTTAGATATCTATGCTTTGACGCAGTACCTTTAACAATAGCCATTAATGCAAAATGTACACGATCACATTCAGAACAAAGGGATGAATGTGCTCTTAACTTGTGGCATTTCATAATTTAATTTGATCTCATATAGTCACAAGTGATAATGTTGGATAAATTTCTTTAAAGTCTCAAAAATTATATCATATCTCATATCATTACAGTCAGTCGCATGTGAACGGTTGCGGGGAGCTGAGAACGGTTAAATTTTAAATTTTTAACAATGCATTTGCCTGGATATCCAATTAGAAGCAACCATTGCAAGGCTGATGAACAATTGGAACCCAGGACAAGAGTTGCTAGTGAGACCGAAGGACGGTAGTACCCAATACTCGTACAAAATCACTCGTAAAATGTCGGTTGCTCGCTTCTTGTTGGTGATCGAAAAGCTGCCCCAGGAGAAACAATGAATGCGACATGATACCTCTCGGTTCTCGAGGAAAAGTTGCCGAATCATATGGCAATCCACTCGTGTGTATTCAACAAGATGGTGCCCCTTGTCACCGAGCACAATGTGTGAAAAATTGGATTGAACAGCAAAAATTTCAGCTTTTGGCACCCTGGTCAGGTTCGAGTCCGGATTTAAATCCCATCAAGAATTGCTGCAATGTATTGAAACGAAAAGTTCACTGCAAATTATCCATTTCTCTATAGTTAAATTGAAGAAAAACATTCTGAGTGTCTGAACTCAAGAAATTTCTCCTAATTTTTGTAAATCACTTATTGACTCAATGCTTTGACTTATCGCTAGAGTCTTTGCCAACCGTGGACGCTCTAATAAATACTAATATCTATTATAAAAATACTAATATCTATTATAACTATACTAATATCTATTATAACTGTTTTTGTGTCGAATAATGTCTGTTACATGTTCTATGATCATTTGCTGTGTTAATAAAAAATACGCACGTAGTATGCCTAGATGTTGTGTTTTATCTTTTAAGATAGTCTCAGACTTTTGCAAATGACTGTAAATGAGAGTTTAGTTCGCATAAGAACCCTATATGGTTTCCTAATTTATATATTTCACCCCTTCTACTGATGGGGTTAGTAATGCCTCATTAAGCAATTATTTTAAGTTAAACATGTTTATATAGCTACGCTTAGACCTATTTCCCCATAGCCTAAGTCTGAGTCAAATGACCATGTGTCTCGGCAACCTATTGTCCCAAATAAATTCAATTTATCCTCTTGAATCTGGTGAAATAGATTCCTCTATACCTTACCCCTCTTATAGGGTAGGAAACCATCAACAATTAGCCTGTTATTTGTTGAAATTCACCAGGGAATTCAATTCGTTTTTCTTTTACAAAACCACTCTCCAACTCAAAGTTGTGTTCAGATTTAAATTCTAAACATGAGTGCATGTCGTCTTACGTGATCAATTGTCAAATAATCGTTAATATTTACATCTTTTTGTTTCAGTGAGATTGCGGCAGTGTTTCTAGTTGGACAGGAAAGACTTCATGGAAGTATGGAGAGGGGCAAGGGATAGTCTAAATTCCATGGGGAGAGAAATTAAATTCAGAGACAAATAACTGGACGACGTTTTTTTGACTTTAATAGAAATACTTTTTACATGACGGACATTGATTACTTCTTCTCGTATTGCATGACTGGTCATCTTTTGTTGTATGATAGATTTATTGTTAATTGTAATTTTCATAACAGTTTTGTTTTTCGCTATTTGTTAATTATGCATGATTACGACATAATTGTACAAAGATTGTATACTTTTATAATTTTGTTATGCTTGTTTTTTGTACGAAAAATATTTGTAATGATATTACATGACGTTTTATTACTGAAAATTGTAGTTTACCTAGGTTGTAAGGTGTAGGATGAACGTAGATGAGAATACATTATAACGTGTATCATAAAGCGTGTAAACCAGATAATAACGGAGTGCCAATGCGTTTCAGCGGCATGAGACTCCATGACAACGTAAAGTGAATACAATATAATGCCATGTAAATTCTTGAGCATTCGTGAAATCGTAAGAATTATGAGCGTGAATGCATTGTAATGTGCGTGCATCACGTATGATTTATCCGATCTGGGCGCCTAGTGTTCTGCAAATAGCTATCAGTCTGATCGAATTTCTCACTTCTTGAAATAACATTTTCATTAATACTTTTCCATTGAGCGTATTCATTTCACAATGAATGATATCTTGATATTTTATAGTACCAGTACTATATGTTGTGTATTTGAATTGCAGGATGATTCAATCGGAGAACAACTGCAACAACCCGGGCGCTTTGGTCCACAAGTGATGTTTTTGCCAAACTTTTACGGCATTCGATCTCGCCATGGGGTTGAAATAGACATTGCTACGATGGACTTCACGGAAATGGTCACGTTGTCGTTGGCCATTTATTACGTCCTTGACTTGACCTACCCGGCTGCATATGCCCACATTTTGGGTGCTTTTCAGGAAGGCATCCTTTGTGAAATTTTTTCCCTAAGGGCATAGCCCTAACTAAGTTTTTAAATAAATAGTTGTATCCTACTGCTGTTCATAACTGCTGATTCACGTGTTCCGCAATTCTATCCTTAAAACGGCTATTTCTTCTTTTGAAAGATTGAGAGGCGGTTCCTTGCTACTAGCCGAATCTTTCACTTAGCGCGAACAGGATAACAGGACCGAAGAGAGGGTCCAAACGTGTTGCTATTTTTACATGAACTTTCTAGTCTTGAATCTCATTATCATCCTGTTTTCCAGTTAGATGAATATAGAACATTGCATTTATTATTTGTTATGTTTATGTAATAGATTGTTATTGAGTTGTATGTTCTTCAAAGAGTAAGATTTATTTGTTACGGATTTACTTACTCTTGTACTCTTACATTTGTGTGAATATATTTTTGAACAAAATATTGTTGAAATATTGTTTCTATTATTGGCTACGAATGAATAATAGATTTGTGAATTTTGTATTTTCCTCAACGATTTAGGTTTTGTGGATATATTTTTGAACCAACTATTTATTGTTGAAAAATTGCTTCTATTATATGTTAAAGATAGTTAATAGATTGGTATGCCCTAAAATGATAGGTTTGTGTGAATGTATTTTTTGAGTGAATAGCTTTTATTTGTGTGAATATTGTTTGTTATTAAGGATAAATGAAAGAAATGCATTTCTTCAAAAAAATTTGAGAATATATTTTGGAACAGAATATTGATGACATATTGTTTCTATGATTTGTTAAGGATCGATAAAAGATTATTCAGTATTATGGTCTATTTTTTCAAAGATCTCAAAGATCTAGGTTTGTCTGTGAATCTGTGAATATCTTTTTGTAAAAGCGTATTATTATGCTTGAAATTTACAGACTTGCTACATTTTGTAATAATACTAATTTTTGAAATATGTTTTGATAATATTTTCCATTGAAATGTTCTTATATAATTGTCTGTATGTAAGAAGCATTTGTTTTAGATTTCATGTTTTGGGTGACGATAGCCCATGTCATGGGGGTCTATAGCCAATTTAAGCATATCTAAAAAATGATATCAATATATCGGATAAGATAACGGTGGCCACCGACGCCACAGAAACATGTTTGCGAATAAACTCTGTTCAAGATAACGGTATTTTCCCGTTATTCAGAAACACGATTATAACGCGAAAATAACGGGAGTTTTCCTTCATATAACGGATGATTTTTATAACGGGAAATGTAACGGGAAAATACGCGTTATATTTTGGAAATCTGCCGTTATATAATAACGGGAATTTTTTTAGTGTATATGTGACTAATTGAAGCAATTATTAAATCTGTCAGCGAGTAAAAACCACATGCCAGCTATTGAGACTGCTGAGGGCCTGTCATTCCCTTTTTACCAACATGCTGCTGTACTTTCAATCATTCTACTCTTGCAAAGTTTGATTTTTGTGTAGTTACACAATCAGACGACCTCATATATGAATAAAAGAAAATCTAACTTGAGAAAACTCGTCTATTTTGGACATAGCAGTAAAGCATATTACAGTTTTACAAATTCAATTTAGTGATTACATATTAAGAATACATACTCAGTTAAACATACACGTACAGTGTGCTTTGCGATAATCGAGAATACCGTTAACGAAAGAAACGAATCTCTCAAGCTATGACGCATGCCAGGAAAGACAATATGCAAGCATGGAAAAAGAATAATTTGGGTGGTCGTCGAGCCAAGAAATACCTGACGCACGTCTTTTGCGTGGCAATTTTATCTAGCGTGTATTTATTTCATGTCATTGTAAAAATTGCCATCGGAGCTACATGTACATTTATCGGTTACATCACTTAAGCAACCACTCTCACTCAGCTGCGGATACACAATTGGCACAAAATTGTTCGGAACAACCTAAAGATATGATTATTTTGTTTTAATTAGAAATGAACTTGTAAATAGGTGGGAAGATCAAGTGTGATTGTCGCACTTTATTTGCAGAAAGAAAAGCAAAATTCAAATAGATGATAATATAAAGGATGTAAGATAAATGATATGTAATACTAGCCATATGAAATTAGAAAACATTGAATAAGAATGAATTTATAGACTTCAACTTTAAATCATTAATGAATGCTCTTCTTCGTTTCTACGAAGACTTAATTTCATACTGCATGATCAATCAAATATTGACATTGTTTTGGATGGATTGCGGTTCATAAATCTACAGGCTGTTGGCTTCTGTGGTTGACTCTTATGCATCTGTCATTTCGGAATACAGCATTTTATTATTATCACTATCAAATACCTTATGTCATGCTAACATTCAATATTTTTTTTTTTCAAATGTTCGTTCTCTCTCATTCTCTAATAGTCCCTGTTTTCCGCTCCTATTGGTGAGGTTCTAATTTCTCCCCTTACCAACTCCCATATCTGTGTAGCAAATAGAATTTGGTGGTTGTCTTTGATAATAAAGAATAGGGAATCTGGTTATAAAGATTTGCATGACATCTCCTGACATTCAGGATCCTACAACAAAAACAAATATTTAAAATCATTTCATAGTTTCAATATATAATTTTAGTTTAAAATCGTTTGTAAATTTGAAAAATTAGCATTTTAACTGATCAGATTGAGCATGTAATGTGTTTTCATATGAAGCTAAGATGCAAACTTTTCTATTAACTGATACTATAGTTACCCTTAGTTAAACACAAAACCGAAGCCAATAAGTTTCAATAAATGAGTAGAATCCAGTAAACGAACTGCATTCTTTGTATGTGCTGACATAAAAATTCTTCTACAGGCTAAAATTTCTATTGGGCCGATGAGATGTGTGGTATTAGTGGGAAACCATCTTTTATTGCAATAACTGTAATTAGTAACCTAAGTAGCCTACGAGTATTATGTTGTAAAGTTTTCCTTTAATTTAACCTACACTGATCTGCTGACTAATTGAAGATCTTTGATTGAAATTATGATTGAGTTAAATATTGCTCATTACAAAGCAATTGTTTTCATTGTCACATTCAGAGATACGTTCGTACAAACTGACTTAATGAATATTATAGCTGAGTTGTAAGTGCACGGTTAAACACATTTAGAATACGAAATCGGAATGGATTCATTTTTGGATAACTATCGACTATCGCAGACAGTTTAAGGGTGTAGAGATAACTGCGAAGATATAAGATATATGAAATGCATAAAAATTCAAATGCACAAATGCAACAAAAAATATGTACATGTAAACTTACAGCAAATACAATATGCATGCTTTCAATGCGAGGTATTTGTCAAGCCCTCTTTATTTGAAACAGCTAATAACCACAAGTATTTCTTATTTGAAATGTTCTGTGATTTGAGTGGAATTTTGATAAAAAATCAGAACTATGTGCTCTTGTCATATAGTTCCCGTTTGATTCGAATCAAAATGTTAATATTTCTAACTAAATTTGTATATATGCACATTGATATAAGACCCAAGTTTTGCATCTCCTACTCAAGGTCGACCCAAAACTCAAGATCCAACCTTGTATTTACTATAATATCCACAGCTTCGTGTGTTGGCAAAAAATCAGCACATGTGAGTAAATAAATATCTATCACTTGCCTATAGCAGCTTATTCGCCATCTGCAGCTTTGGATTTCAGACGCATTTATAAAATAATAAAGATGACCTATCACATCTTGCGATAGTTAACTCAAGAAAATGGGAAAAACAATAAATTTAGCCACAAAATCGTTATTTCACCAGATAATCCTTTGATGTTAGCAAGCGACGCTCCCATGCACAGGGAAGGAATTGTTCTCACCCCAAAATTTATTGAAAAGCTGCAAATTTCGCATGCCTTGTATCTGAAAATTGCAAAAGTCACTTTATACAGTAAGATACAATACGATCAATTGGTTTGTGGAGGATCCATCAACCCATAAACGCTCAGACGCAGGATTTCCTGCATGAGGAAATTTTCTAAATTTTTACTCTAGGGACATTGTTATTATAATTTTTCTGTGGTTCTACAACAAATTCAAAGCTTAGCTGATACTTAGCAGCACAATTTTGCATTTCCCCACATTGAGTAGTTGTTCTGTAAAAATTTTAATTAAAGAATTTTGTATAAAAATTCAATTAAATGTTTTGTCCGTCATCTGTGAAGCTTTGATATTTGAAAGAATGTTTTCAAATTGAACGTTTTCTATCTATTTGATGGATAAATGAAACACACATGCAAGTAGAAATCGAACTCCAGCCATAGAATGGAATCAAGAGGTTGATTTAGCAGCACGCAGGATATCCAGCTTGTGGGCAGTGGTGTGTGTACTTTCATGTAGGTTGAGTTGAATCTTTACTATCAAAATGGTTTGACAGCAATATGCGATAACAAATTTTTAAAATATTTATAACGACGCATGACCCTATATGATAGAAATATGGATATTTTCAAGAAAGTGATCGTAAGATTAATAAAGCAAGCTGCGATAGGTACAAAGCGTGAATATTATATTTGACTATCCTTGGTGGTGAGTGCTAAACATTCGAAGTAAGTCATTTCGATTAAGATTCATAATCTTGCACCTTTTTTGGAAAAATGACTAGATTGTGCAGATTACGTGGTATGTGTCGGGAAGAAAATTCCAGCAATCGAGTATGATTGGATTAACCCATTTATGCCGGATGAGTTAATGATCAAACATGAAACTAATAAAGTTTGAAACAATTTTTCTCCTAGATACAGAGCTGCATTTGACTAATTTTCAAAGACTAGTACTTTTCAAGCTGCTGTAATTGCTTTGAACGTCTCAAATTTATGCAGTATATCCTTTGAACGCAACAGGCACATTTTAAATGTTTGAATATCTTCAAAATGAGGGCTGCTGAGTAAATTCCAATACAAAGTCAAGTTGAATTAATTATTTTTGCATTTTTTTATCAATGACGTTTATTCTTAATGCAGATTTGTCATTCAAGGCGCCACACCAATGAAAATCGCTTAGCGCATATACTGTATAACTTTGGATTCAAATGTTCGGAATTTAGCACATCCGGCATTTGAGTAACATAAATGAAAATTGAATAAAGGATTTCTCATGAATGCGTCGGAGTGCAACTGTTTCACTTTTGATGAATGAATGGTGAAACAATTCGGTCGCCATGGATGCAAACAGCCCATAGCAGGTAAACTCATCAGATTTGGACAAGGTTTCGCCATTGGCGTCCCCCTTGGTTACTGACTGTGGATGGAGCTGTATCCTGAACCTGTCGAACAGTCAACAGGAATATAGTTTGGGAAAAGCGGAAACGCGTTTGGCAAACTTTGGAGAAAATGTTGAAAGGTCGATATCCGAAACAAGAGATGTCAATAACTACGGACAACTTTTTTCTGGTCCGCGCGCTTTTCATCTATTGAAAGAAAATCTGGGTATATCGTGTATTGGAACATTCTGAAAGAATCGCCTTCCAAACAATCCATTCGACTAAAAAAAAGAACAGCAAAATCCGGTCGTAGCAGCTGTAGTAACTATATAACTGCATGAAGATAAATACCATGCAGTAATAAAGATTCCTCAGCGATCCTACAAATATCCTTTTTGATAGTCAGTTTCAGCCTATTGATGTAATGCTAATCCCGGATGTGCTAAATTTAGTACATGTCAGATATCTATGACCATAATGGTATAAAGTCTAAAATTTATTTGGGGATTCATTAGCATTAGTGATGCTAGGAATCAAAAATAAATTCCTTCAATTCACCGTTTTTCATATAGCCGGCATAAATGGGTTCAAAACAGTCAATTCCAACTAAGGAAAGTAAACTGGCAATGCTCCACTAAAACATTCGCGAAAAATCAGAAGGTGAATTCATTTTGTTCATGACCCAGATTTTCTATTATTTAGATGGAATGATAATGGACATATAATTGTGACAACTCCAAGCATGTGGGCCTATCAAGTAAAGAAAACTCAGGTTTGATAAAAATGTCACAAGGAAGGGGTAGTAGAACAATTTCAATAATAGAAGCGTTCTTACCCGCATAACACGGTTTCGTTAAGTTTCGCAAAATTAGCGTCCCATATTTGGTTACACTTATCGAAAGTAATTCGTAAAACGTGGAAACTTATTAGGTAAACATAGCACTACAAAACAAACATTTCTTTCGTAACCTTGCGTAAATAGTTGACCACCTTTAATGAAGCATTAACCTTCCAGACTTATCATAACTATTACGCTAGATGATCTAGCGTTACTTTCCATAATTATAATAGCAATTAGTTCTTTTGGAAATAACGTTTATCTCATCCACCATAGTTACAACCTGATCAATTAAAATGGAAGTTAACACATGCTTGTCCTATTCCAAAAATGATATAAGTTAAAGTGAAAATATCTATAACATCACAAGTGTATTTTCATATGGTGAAACATTTTTCAGTTCAAGTTTTTTTAAAAAAATGGGTCAAGTGGGTATGACAAATAAACTGATTACCAAAATAAACAATGAATTAATCGTGATTAAGATACATGGAAAAGAATGACCGGGGCTGCCACTATCTTTGTCACTGTCGATCCGCGGAACTATTCAAAAAGAGTACAGTAGTAAGTAAAGGTCCATAATAAACATGCGCGCCCCGAAATGGGGTGGGTCCAATACAAATACGCGCGCCCCGAGATGGGGTGGGTCCAATACAAACACGCGCGCCTCGAAATGGGGTGGGTCCCATACAAACACAGCGCGCCTCGAAATGGCTAGCTCCCATACAAACACAGCGAGCCACCTTGGCCGGCCGCCCAGGTTGGAGTGAGAGGTTGTCTTGGCCGACCGTCCAGGTTGACGTGGCCGACCGTCCAGGCTGACTTGGCCGACCGTCAAGGTTGACGTGGCCGACCGTCCAGGTTGAAAACGGCTGCTCCAATGGTAGATCTGAGACCAGATTTGGAATCAGCGTCAAATTCTGCATCAACATGGTGAGTTTCAAGTCAATCGGAGAGAAAAAAATTTTCTTCAAAATTTTTTCGAAAAAACGACAGAGGTAAAATTTTGGACGTTTTGGGCTGTAGCGCCAAAACGAAGCATCGGATGGGAAAACGGAGGCCAGATTCGGATTCAGCGTCAAATTCTCTATCAATATGGTGAGTTTCAAGCCAATCGGAGAGAAAAAATTTTTCTTCACAATTTTTGCGATGGCTGTGGGCTGTAGAGCCAAAACGAAGCATCGGATGGGAAAACGGAGGACAGATTTGGATTCAGCGTCAAATTCTACATTGAAATGGTGTATTTCCAGCTCAATCGGACCTCCAGAATCGGTGATAGAAGCGTTTAAAGTTTTTGGATGATGGATCTTACAACATCAGCTGATCGCCACAAACTATATAAGCTGGGAACCGACAGAGACTTGACATTAAGACGAGAGATTGTCAACGGTAGGTCGTCTGTCTGAGCTCCTATGATAGCATCGGACATTCCAAATTCCGGGTTTCTGTCAGAAACCGACTTAGAAAATTTCATAGCTGATATCAGCTAAGCCGTCAGACTCAGAGGTTAGCCAGGAGATGGCCTTCGTCTCCAGGCCATAAAAGACTCCAAAACTTTAAAGGCCTGTAACTTTGCTTCTACAAGTCCGTTTGACTTGATTCAAAGAAGGCTCGGTCGCTATTGACCTGCCCTAAGTGATAGACTACTTATAAAATTTCATAAGTAGTGCTAAAAAGTTGAAAATTTAAATTCACTAGTTTTGGAGGTTTTCTGGGGTTTTCGACCCTGCTGAATTCAACTAAGACATTTATAAAGTTGTGGGAGGCGAGCTTCGGCTTAGAAATTTGCAACCTTTGTAAACAATCTCCTGGTTTTCATGTCAAAATCAGGGTCCGGATACCAACACAGTGATATGACGCACGCTCTGTCCGCGGGAGGTTGGATTTGTGGGCCGAGGCCTTGGAGTTGGGATAAGATCCCCTCTGAGTAATGCCTGTAACGGATTCAAAGGTTCGACACTTTCCACCAATCTCACAATTTAGCTGTATGATTATAGAAATGACTGCCAATGTCGCCTGTTAGTAATTCTATTTCATCCTTCCTTTACAGATACATAAGTTACAAAATGGGAGGCAACTCAAAATTTTAATTTAAAAAGTGCTCTTGTAGAGAGATAAAGAGAGGCGGCGAATTCAAACGCCACATTAACAAGTATAAGAATACCCCTCACCTTCACGAGGAAAGAGCCGTTATTTCCGGCTGCACACATTGCCTGAAATTTTTAAAAGGCAAGGACCATGAGGCATTTTATATCGCCCACGCCGAATGTCCGATCAAGAAGGTTAGCAATTATACGACATCAGACATCGGCAAAGTGATCACAGCCTTCTTCAACGAAGCAACAGTCGATCTAGACGCAGCACTACAAGAGGCTATTGCAACCATTTTCGAACCTGCTGCTTCGGTCACTACTTTATCGACAGCAGAAGAGAAGGGTCCACTAAGCGATTTGGACAGCTCAGATGACTCCGATTCTGAGGAGGTCATCACTAAAAACGTGGAAGAAATAGGAAAACCGGCAAATCAGTCTTACCCGAAAAAGAAAGTGATCGCACCTTCCCCAGTAAAGAAGGGGATTAAGCAGCAGACGAACAGCTGGAATAAGGATGAGCAGATCGCAAACGTGAGCCAGGAATATGCACTCACGAAATTAAAAGATGAGCTCACTCGCTACAAAAACGAATGTTCGGCCCTTAGGGATGACAATTTCCACCTGAAGGGTCAGGTAGCCGAGATTCGGGCCCTCAAGACCCAAGTAATTAACTTAGAACCTTTCCGCGAAAGGGCGCTTGCCAGCGAAAAACGAGTTGAAGAGCAGGCGACGTACATAAAATCACTAAAAGCTCAGGAAGAGGTGTCAAAGTTAAAAATCGAGCAACTAAAGACTAGCCTGACTGAGAGCCAGAAGAAGGAGGAGAGACGAACAACGCTCCACATTCCCGTCATCAAGAGCAGAATCGTCGACAGCGTCATCCTTGAGAGTGAGGACTTGGACACCACGTTCGAGTGCTACGATGGGGCGATGGCGGAGATGCGCTGCCTTCATCTCTCAATAAAACATGATGGTGACATCAAGGAATTGCGCCACCGCAAGCGGAAACTGCCGGCCAAATACTTGCCTTAGCCACCACCATTGAAGGTTCAACGAACCGATTAAGTTAATTTATGGTAAGTTAATATCATCTCTATCACTTGAATATAATTTTATCTATTTTCTTTCTATTTTTCAGATGCGATGAGAACGAAACAATGGCTCTGATAAGGGCCACCATGGGGCAAGACATGATAGAACCTCCTCGCGGTTTGCCCTGGGCAGTCTTCAGACTGGCGAATACTATCATTAAGTTGAATCTGCTATCAGTCACCTTGAACGTTGCAAATGAAGTTCGGTGTAATACTTCCTTTCGACGGGCGTTCCTGTAAAGGGCGGCGGTGAAACCCGTAGCTATGTATGCCGCAAGGGATATTCGGCAATGGTCAATCTTGTTAAACCTCTCTGCGTCATGTTTGCAAGTGATTGCCTCTGTCTCAACGTAGTATGCATTCGCGCCAGGGTGACATTTAGGCAACTGTCGAAGGTTGCCTTATAAACTTTCCATTGCATACGTTATGAGAACCATGAGTTCTACCTGTCTCTATCAATGAGACGAATTGATGAATGGAATGAAATGGGAGGACACTCACGCGCCACACGCAACATAACACACTTCTCTCTTCCGTAGTCTAACAAGCTCTTTACACATGGATCGCAGTCGATTGCTATCCCTGAATCAGAAGTGTAAGCTATCGTAAATTTTAAATGTGACTGCACTATTTCATCTACCATAATCACCAATATGAAGTGTTATAAGATCGTAAGATTTACTAGTTTGCAAGTTAGACCAAGTGTTCTACTATTTGTAAATGAAAGATGTAGTTTTAAAAGATTAAAAACAAAGCTTCAATAGTGTGTAGGTTAGAATTATAGCTCTAGCCGTTTGTATGTTAGAAATAAAAAGTTTACAAGTTAAAAATAGAGTTTCAATAGTGTGTACGTTAGGAATAAAGTTTTATCTGTTTGTATGTTAGAAACAAAATAAAGTTTCAATAGTTTACAAGTTAAAAAATAAAGTTTCAACAGTTTACAAGTTGAAAATAAAGTTTTAATAGTGTATACGTTGGAAATAAAGTTTTTATAGTTCATACGCTTGAAATAAAGTGATACCAGTTTATATCTTGGAAATAGAGTTCTAACAGTTTGCGTGCTAGAAATAAAGTTATAACTGTTTGTAAAATAAGATCGTAAGATTTACTAGTTTGCAAGTTAGACAAAGCATTCTACTATTTGTAAATTTAAAATAAATTTTCAATAGTTTACAAGCTTTAAAATAAAGTTTAAATAGTGTGCAAGATAAAAATAAAGTTTGAACAATTTACAAGCTGATAATAAAGTTTTAATAGTGTACACGTTGGAAATAAAGTTATAATAGTTTACGTGCTTGAAATAAAGCTACAGTGGTTCAAATGTTGGAAACAGTTTGCATGCTAGAAATAAAGTCATAAATGTTTGTAAAATAAGATCGTAAGATTTACCAGTTTGCAAGTTAGACTAAGCGTTCCACTATTTGTAAATTGAAAATAAAGTTTCAACAGTTTACAAGTTAAAAATAAAGTTTCATCAGTTTACAAGTTAAAAATAAAGTTTCAACAGCTACAAGTTAAAAATAAAGTTTCATCAGTTTACAAGTCAAATAAGGTTTCAACAGATTACAAGTTGAAAGAAAAGTTCCAATAGTGTGTGCATTAGAAATAACGTTTCAGCTGTTTGTACGGTAGAAATAAAATAAAGTTTCAATAGTGTGTACGTTAGAAATAAAGTTTTAGCTGCTTGTTAAAATAAGATAGTACGATTTACTAGTCTTGCAAGTTGGACTAAACGTTCCACTATTTGTAAATTAAAATAAAGTTTCAATAGTGTATACATTCGAAATAAAGTTTTAGCTGTTTGTAGGTTAGAAATAAAAAGTTTACAAGATAAAAATAAAGTTACAATAGTGTGTACGTTAGAAATATAGTTTTAGCTTTTTGCACGTTAGAAATAAAATAAAGTTTCAATAGTTTGCAAGTTAAAGATAAATTTTCAATAGTTTACAAGTTTAAAAATAAAGTTTAAATAGTGTGCAAGATCAAAAATAAAGTTTGAACAGTTTACAAGCTGAAAATAAAGTTTTAATGGTGTACACGTTGGAAATAAAGTTTTAATAGTTCATGTGCTTGAAATAAGGCTATAGTGGTTCATATGTTGGAAACAGTTTGTATGCTAGAAATAAAGGCATAACTGTTTGTAAAATAAGATCGTAAGATTTACTAGTTTGCAAGTTAGACTAAGCATTCTACTATTTGTAAATTAAAAATAAAGTTTCAACAGTTTGCAAGTTAAAAATAAAGTTTCAACAGTTTACAAGTTAAAAAAAAAGTTTCAACAATTTACAAGTTAAAAATAAAGTTTCAACAATTACAAGTGAAAAATAAAACTTCAAAAGTTTACCAGTTAAAAATAAAGTTTCATCAGTTTACAAGTTAAAAATAAAGTTTCAACAGTTTACAAGTCAAAATAAACTTTCAACAGTTAACAAGTTAAAAGAAAAGTTCCAATAGTGTGTGCATTAGAAATAACGTTTCAGCTGTTTGTACGGTACAAATAAAATAAAGTTTCAATAGTGTGTACGGTAGAAATAAAGTTTTAGCTGCTTGTTAAAATAAGATAGTACGATTTACTAGTCTTGCAAGTTGGACTAAACGTTCCACTATTTGTAAATTAAAATAAAGTTTCAATAGTGTATGCATTCGAAATAAAGTTTTAGCTGTTTGTAGGTTAGAAATAAAAAGTTTACAAGATAAAAATAAAGTTACAATAGTGTGTACGTTAGAAATATAGTTTTAGCTTTTTGCACGTTAGAAATAAAATAAAGTTTCAATAGTTTGCAAGTTAAAAATAAAGTTTAAATAGTGTGCAAGATGAAAAATAAAGTTTGAACAGTTTACAAGCTGAAAATAAAGTTTTAATAGTGTACACGTTGGAAATAAAGTTTTAATAGTTTATGTGCTTGAAATAAAGCTATAGTGGTTCATATGTTGGAAACAGTTTGTATGCTAGAAATAAAGGCATAACTGTTTGTAAAATAAGATCGTAAGATTTACTAGTTTGCAAGTTAGACTAAGCGTTCCACTATTTGTAAATTTAAAATAAAGTTTCAACAGCTTACAAGTTAAAAATAAAGCTTCAACAATTGCAAGTGAAAAATAAAACTTCAAAAGTTTACCAGTTAAAAATAAAGTTTCATAGTGTGTACATCAGAAATAAAGTTTTAGCTGTTTGTACGTTAGAAACAAAATAAAGTTTCATCAGTTTACAAGTCAAAATAAAGTTTCAACAGTTTACAAGTTGAAAATAAAGTTTCAATAGTGTACACGTTGGAAATAAAGTTTTAATAGTTTATACGCTTGAAATATAGTTATATCAGTTTATATCTTGGAAATAAAGTTCTAACAGTTTGTATGTTAGAAATGCATTTTTAGCTGTTTGTATGCTAGAAATAAAGTTTCATCAGTTTCCATGTTAAAAAATAAAGTTTTTAACAGTTTTCAAGTTAAAAATAAAGTTTCAATAGTGTATACGTTAGAAATAAAGTTTTAGCTTTTGTATGCTAGAAATAAAGGTATAGGTATTTGTAAAATAATTAAGATTATAAGTGATTAACATATTGCGTTTGCTGAGAAGGTGTTCCGCCTCTTAATGTTGGTGTGTTAATATTGAAGAATTTAGTAGTATCTGTTCAATTGAAGACTATAGTGGTTCTAGCAAATATTAAAAATAGCAGCCATTATATAATTTATGAAACTGAACCCTTCCCTACTGCTCTCATTCGAGTGGTACCCTGTACATATTACCACCTTTCATAACGGGCATTGTATCATAACAGGCTTATGTGATTTCAATAAAGTATCACGGATTGTTAAATTCCTAATGCGTTATCTGTTTGATGTACAGCTAATGGAGGCATGTTGTACGTTGAGTTTTTCCTTCATTCACTGACGACTCATCATATGAATGAATTAAGGTGAAAACGGTATGCGTCATCACTTTGACTGACAAAGGAACGCACACGCACTGAATGGGGAAAAGATCAGGCTGTCAACAAGGATGAATAGAATCTTATCGAATGGTCTGACATCTACGACAATGAGGTGGATCCATTTTTAGACATGGGTTATCGCTTTGTCTGATATGAAAACGTTCACACGCTCGCATATTCAGCTGTGAATATAATTTACTATTGCTATTTTTAGTGACTATCTTTACAAGAAGAATGACAGTGATGTAAGCAACATGCTTCCTAACCTGAAAAGAGCTGTTTGTGTCATTGTATTAGACATGTCGCTTAGCAAAGCGGCGATACAACAATGTTGCCCACCGGATAGAAAAAATTAGCACAACCGAGTTGTGTGAACTGTTACTTGATGATACAAAGATACATCACATTTCATTTTTGATTGAAAATCAAAGTGCTCTTCTGAAACTGGGCGATGACATTCATTGTCAATTGATTGAAAATTTGATAAAACTGAGGTTTTTCATTGCTGTAAAATGTGTTTACTGCTACACGCATGATTGGTGTAGGAATACCAATGACACTTGATAAACACGAACAACACCTTTACATCCAAAGTGATCTGACTTCACCTATTTCTTTTGGTGAGAAAAAAGAATACATTTTACGCGATTTCATTCATGACAAAGACGCTTCATATGGAATAGTCCAGAAATTGTTTGAACCTATTTTCTACCATCCTGTCGTCAAACAAATGATAACCTCTATTGCTATCAAAATTACAAATGGTTTACAAGAGTGCATCCATGTAAAAGATAGTAAATCCCTAATAACTTAAGTGTTTTGGAAAACAAAGTGAATTCATTGTGATATGTTTATTGAAATAAAAATACATCATAAAAACACGCTTTATACAATGTTTAGTGGAAAAGTCTTTGCATAGGGGACTGTAGGGAACTATTTACAAGGAGATACGATCTAATGCGACACATAAAAAAACCATGCATATCTACAAAAAGCAACATCAAAATACTGAGTTAAGGATGAATCTATTTACACGTCCCCTGAATGTGGTAGTGTGAGTTTTATTCTTTTGGGTGGAGGTATGTTTGTGTCAGGATGTCCATGTGGAAGCGATGTGTTATGTCCTATCCAACACCTCTTATCCTCCCATGCTGAAAGCGCTCGTTTCTTAAATGTGTACGTTTTCACAGTATGAATTTGTGACTTTAAGATTGTCATATTGACAAACGTTATATTTTTATTTTTATAGGCCTTCTTATAGGACCGATGTTTCATTTTTTGGATCATTTTTTGTCATAGCCCTTAAAGTTGTGAAAAATGACGGGTAGTACGCGACGTCTCAACCTATGTGAAAAGTTACACTTGGAGCAGAGTGCGTTTCTAAATTTACCAGTGATGTGATCATGATCACGCACTTTCTTGATTTTATCGTCATCAAACGTTTTATGACATTTAGGACAGGATGTGCAACTTTCAAATTTTTGTTTGTCTTCATCTGACATATGTAGTGACTTACGCTGCAATTGGGAATCATATGATTGTTGAAATTTGACAGCTTTATCGAGAAATTCTAGAAATTTTGAAATACAATCTTCACCTTGCCAAGTATGCATTTTGTTTTGTCTATTTCTAAAGTGGTCATGCCATACTTCATAGCAGGTTATGACTCCTGGCTTGTGGATGATATCATCAATGTAGCATTCTATGTCTGCGTAAATGATACGCAGGGGACTTAATTCGTCACCATTATCTCTATGTGAAAAGATTTTGTCTTTGGGCATGCGCTCTTTTTGTAATTTACCCCGCTTGCACCATTCATAATGACTTAGAAATTCATTTTTCGACCAAAATGGTCGTGTGCAGCGGTCGCATATGAAATGTTCACCTTTAATCGATTTTTGTATATGGTTGTAAAGGCGATGAATTTCTGGAATGCCACAGTAATGCCACTGTTGAGTATTGTCGTCATACACTAGCAAGAGGTTGACAACCCGATCATAGCTACTTTGGCGGTTGTTGTACCTAACGCCTTTTAGTCCTTTCTCCCAGACGTGTACCACTATCTTAATTTTATTTAATTTCTCAAATTTCTCTATATCTTTCAATTTCATATCTTCACTATTGCAGTCATCAAACTTTAATTAATTCTCCCAGTCTTGATACTTACTTCTACGGAAACGATTATCATTTACATCATTGTAGTGGAGAATGGATAACACTGCATACTTAAAAACATTGCGATTCGCAATCTACAGAAATGACTGCTTTTTTGTCTTTTAAAATTTTTGGAAGATTGAAGGAGCCTTGCCCACTATAACTTTCTAGCAAAGTGATTTTAAACTTGGCAGATTCTATGCCATCAAAAATGAGGCCACTATCGCGTTCGTTGAATTTAACTATATTTAGTTTTAGTCCTTGGATATGAAAATTTAACCAAGAATCTTCATCGATTACTTCTGTAGCAGGAGAGGAGGGTATGTGAAACTCCAACCGCTCTACTATTTGACCAGTATGATGATCAATTTTTACATATTTTATTTTTAGGTAGATGAGCGCTTTTATTCTAAAGTTGTCTAAATTTCTAAAGAGCGCATCTATCAAGGATGAATTTTGATGAAACCACTCTTCAAAGTCAGCAATGGTTTCTGAGGATTCCATATTGTAGTCCCTCACTAAATTGTTCATTGATATTTCAGTGAGTCGGATAGAGGAGATGCTGTTACTGTAACTTTCATCTGTATGTGTGTGGCGAAGTCTGTGTGAAGATAATTCAAATCGTGTTTCAAATGATTGAATGCAAAAGTCGCAAGTAAAGGAGACGTGTTCAATAGAGTCATCCTCACCTCGGGAGATTGATGGCGACTTGGGTTGACACACACGTTGTCTGATGTGTCGGGCCAGATCGCGTTTCCTCGTGAAGATGTGCCCACAGTCAGCACATTCCCGCTCGTTGCCTTCCCGCGATAGTGTTGAGCTGGAACTAGCATCACCTAAAAGAGAAATCATTCTATCATCTCTATTAAAGTCTTAGTGTTTTGTTACAGCCTACCTTCACTCAACACCTCCAAACTTTCCTTGAGAAAGGAGGGCTTTGGTGATGAAGTCGATGCCTGAAATTGAGGAAGATGCCATTAGCCAAACGTTTGAGGGAGATGAGTGAGGAAATCTTCAACCTACCACTTTAATGGTGTGGTCACACACCTCGATCTCCATTTCTGCCGACTTGTTGGAGATGGGAGGGAAGTCGCCTGCTGTAGCCGGTGGTGGCATGTGAGACTTGACGGGGCGGTTAGGAACGTCGTCGCCCAGAAATACCGTTGCGAGATCTGTTGAGAAAAGAAAGGAAAGTGATCAGTAACATGGCTATTCAATTCCAAAAGTGGCGTGAGTCTTGTTTAAACCCTTGTCCCCCTTTACCATCACCGTAACTTACCATCAAGAGAATTTACTTCCACCATCACCGATGGTTCAAGAGGAGGTAGAAGGGGGATGCGAGCCGAGGGTGGAAGAGTCCGCGGCTTGGGTGTTGGAGGGATGTGGCGACGAGGAGCTGGCATGGGTGGTGGTGGAGGTTGGGAGATGACCATGCCCGAGGTGGATGGGTGCTCAGATGGTGGAGCTGAGGTAGATGGGCGAGAGGGTAGGGCCGGAAAATCATCATCATATTTCCGCCTCGCGACTTCCTCCCACTTCTCCTGCCTTGCCGAAACTGTAGAGTGGAAAAGAGATGAGATTGATGAATGATAGAATGCATGCTATCAACCATGATGATACAGATCACATGACAGCATTCATTCATTAAGATACCTACATATTCCCAGTCGTTCATAGGCTCGACCAAGTGCCCCTTCAGGAACAGGTTCTCTGTTCATGATGCGCTGCTGTACTGAAAAAGGGAGGGAGATATTGGTGAGAGATTTCTCGAAGGGAGATATTAGAGTGCATTATAAATTTTAAAAAATGAGCTTCGCTTTTGAAAATCGCGGAGTAAAAAGACGTTAAGGGTCTTTCGTTGAAAATTAATAAGGATATGATTCTTACATTCTTGATGTTATTCAAAGGTTTATGAAAATTAATTCCCATGCTCAACACACATGCTAACCGAATGATGTTAGTTCAAGAGTTTTATTAGCACAACCTACATCCTTGCCCCATCACACAAAAACTTACATTGCTCAATGAGAGTTTCCTCCATCTTGGCAGAGACGCGATAAGATTCAATTTTTCTCGTGATACTCGTATCCATATCGAAGATTAAAGCAGTTATATTCGACGTCGAAGGCAAATTCACTGAAAAGGACACGTAAGATTTATTTCATTTTACCTATGATGATCATGTGAATAGTCATTCAATGAACATGAGTCAATCAACACTTCGAAATGCTCCATCCCATAAAGACTAACCCTTGTCGAATGGCTAAAGTACTCTGACCTGGCGAGAGAAAGTGTCACGTTGAGTATGAAGTCGAACGCCCAACATGAGCAACAGCTCAGAGGTTTCGGTCTAACAAACGACGAACAACCCGTGCAACGCAATCCCTCTGCGGCAGTACCCGCCGTCCCGAAGGAACGCTCGAGCAAAAGAGGTATTACAGCGATGATATGCTTTAAAGAGCAGAAGTGAATCTCTTGATAGCAAGAGACTATTCAACTTGATAGCAAGTCAAAACAACCTGATAGCAGGAGCTCACCGACACTCACCTTGTGAAAGATAAATGTGAAGAGCAGAGCTGGTGCACTACCTTTTATAAGATTTTCCTCAGCGGTGAATGGATGAGACCTCTCGTCCAATCACAAGACGAGCAAGAGTTTCCAGTGCGCCCACGCACTTCCAATTAATGCTGATGTTACAAACTCTCTTTTATAAACGCTTGAGCATCTTTTTGAATCTGTCAATGTACATTCCTATTGCGATATGATTTATTCGTTGATGATTTTACTCCGGTATCTTATCTGTTCAGAGCTTGCTCACTAAAGAAGAGAGAAGTGTGTTTGCTGTATACGTTTGGCGTGTGAATGTCCAAATCCCATATCATTCCATTCATCATTTCTTCGTCAATGCCCTCTGTGTTTCTCAACTCTCGACTTGGAATATACACAGGTGACACGAAGAGGTAGTGGTTCTCAAAAGAACTCATGAGACTTTCGCGATACGGGTAGTATGTGCTACATGTGTATGCTCTAAAAGGTTAGGGTCGGAGTGTAGAAACGACAAGCATGCAGTAAGGAGGAATTGATTAAGACATCATTATGAGAACTTTACTTGACATGTGCCCTACTTTGTAAATCATCAAACGATGAGTGGAGATTTTGAAAAACCTGCTGTAGACATCTAAAGCACTCATGACCAAGCGAGAAAAGATGACGTTGGGAAAGTTGCCCAACACTGGCTAAGTGGTTTCGGTCTAAATTATGACACACCCCTCCTTCCATCTGCGGCAGCGCTCGCCATGCAAACCCACCAACAGGAAGTACATGTACACTATCAAAGATCTCCGCATCACTCATACTGTAGCCTGATATCAAGCCGCCTAAGGTGATGGAGGATTTTATCCCTCATTCATACCGAGCTTCACACTATTAGTGCAATGGAGAGGTTATAAGGCAACCTTCGACAGTTGGCTAAATGTCACCCTGGCGCGAATGCATACTACGCTGAGACAGAGGCAATCACTTGCAAACATGACGCAGAGAGGTTTAACAAGATTGACCATTGCCGAATGTCCCTTGCGGCATACATAGCTACGGGTTTCACCGCCGCCCTTTACAGGAACGCCCGTCGAAAGGAAGTATTACACCGAACTTCATTTGCAACGTTTAAGTTGACTGATAGCAGATTCAACTTAATGATAGTATTCGCCAGTCTGAAGACTGCCCAGGGCAAACCGCGAGGAGGTTCTATCATGTCTTACCCCATGGTGGCCATTATCAGAGCCGTTGTTTCGTTCTCATCGCATCTGAAAAATAGAAAGAAAATGGATGAAATTATATTCAAGTGATAGAGATGATATTAACTTACCATAAATTAACTTAATCGGTTCGTTGAACCTTCAATGGTGGTGGCTAAGGCAAGTATTTGGCCGGCAGTTTCCGCTTGCGGTGGCGCAATTCCTTGATGTCACCATCATGTTTTATTGAGAGATGAAGGCAGCGCATCTCCGCCATCGCCCCATCGTAGCACTCGAACGTGGTGTCCAAGTCCTCACTCTCAAGGATGACGCTGTCGACGATTCTGCTCTTGATGACGGGAATGTGGAGCGTTGTTCGTCTCTCCTCCTTCTTCTGGCTCTCAGTCAGGCTAGTCTTTAGTTGCTCGATTTTTAACTTTGACACCTCTTCCTGAGCTTTTAGTGATTTTATGTACGTCGCCTGCTCTTCAACTCGTTTTTCGCTGGCAAGCGCCCTTTCGCGGAAAGGTTCTAAGTTAATTACTTGGGTCTTGAGGGCCCGAATCTCGGCTACCTGACCCTTCAGGTGGAAATTGTCGTCCCTAAGGGCCGAACATTCGTTTTTGTAGCGAGTGAGCTCATCTTTTAATTTCGTGAGTGCATATTCCTGGCTCACGTTTGCGATCTGCTCATCCTTATTCCAGCTGTTCGTCTGCTGCTTAATCCCCTTCTTTACTGGGGAAGGTGCGATCACTTTCTTTTTCGGGGAAGACTGATTTGCCGGTTTTCCTATTTCTTCCACGTTTTTAGTGATGACCTCCTCAGAATCGGAGTCATCTGAGCTGTCCAAATCGCTTAGTGGACCCTTCTCTTCTGCTGTCGATGAGGTAGTGACCGAAGCAGCAGGTTCGAAAATGGTTGCAATAGCCTCTTGTAGTGCTGCATCTAGATCGACTGTTGCTTCGTTGAAGAAGGCTGTGATCACTTTGCCGATGTCTGATGTCGTATAATTGCTAACCTTCTTGATCGGACATTCGGCGTGGGCGATATAAAATGCCTCATGGTCCTTGCCTTTTAAAAATTTCAGGCAATGTGTGCAGCCGGAAATAACGGCTCTTTCCTCGTGAAGGTGAGGGGTATTCTTATACTTGTTAATGTGGCGTTTGAATTCGCCGCCTCTCTTTATCTCTCTACAAGAGCACTTTTTAAATTAAAATTTTGAGTTGCCTCCCATTTTGTAACTTATGTATCTGTAAAGGAAGGATGAAATAGAATTACTAACAGGCGACATTGACAGTCATTTCTATAATCATACAGCTAAATTGTGAGATTGGTGGAAAGTGTCGAACCTTTGAATCCGTTACAGGCATTACTCAGAGGGGATCTTATCCCAACTCCAAGGCCTCGGCCCACAAATCCAACCTCCCGCGGACAGAGCGTGCGTCATATCACTGTGTTGGTATCCGGACCCTGATTTTGACATGAAAACCAGGAGATTGTTTACAAAGGTTGCAAATTCCAAGCCGAAGCTCGCCTCCCACAACTTTATAAATGTCTTAGTTGAATTCAGCAGGGTCGAAAACCCCAGAAAACCTCCAAAACTAGTGAATTTAAATTTTCAACTTTTTAGCACTACTTATGAAATTTTATAAGTAGTCTATCACTTAGGGCAGGTCAATAGCGACCGAGCCTTCTTTGAATCAAGTCAAACGGACTTGTAGAAGCAAAGTTACAGGCCTTTAAAGTTTTGGAGTCTTTTATGGCCTGGAGACGAAGGCCATCTCCTGGCTAACCTCTGAGTCTGACGGCTTAGCTGATATCAGCAATGAAATTTTCTAAGTCGGTTTCTTAAGGTGCCTGTACACGAGTCACTGAAATTGCGACAGTTATGGCTGACAGAATTACGAGGCTGTGTACATGCACTGAAATAAACACGTGTGGGAAGTACTTAAACTCTGTCTGACCTCTATGAGTTTCTGACCTTCTTTTCTCCTCGTTTCTCTCTGACACATACTGTAATAAAACTTACAAGCCCATGTACAATAGGACAGTAAACATAAGCCGACAGAAGTTAGCGGCGGCAGCAATTGTGTATGCGAGGATTTTGAGGCGAGATAAATTGAGAGCGTATAACAACTTGCTCAACGAAATTCGGCTAGAAGATCCTCCCGAATTTACGATGTTTTTGCGAATGACCCCAGCACAGTTTGAGGAAGTTTTAACTTTGGTAGCCCCATCCATAACCAAACAAGACACCATCATGAGGGCAGCGATTCCACCTGAGGGAAAACTGGCTATCACACTACGTTTCCTGGCCACAGGTAAGCTAGATTTAACTATTTACTTTATAGACGTACGTATATTTACCAAGTACTTAATTACATGTATTTCCCAGAGGGGAATCATTAAATCATGAAATGTTTTTATGATGGTAACTTGTCCCAACAAATCTCTCAATTTAGGTATGAGGCATACACAGCTGGGTAATCGGACTATAATGTTTTATCATATGTAATCTTAACTTCATTCCAAATCAGATAATCCGATACGAAAATTGATTCACAAATCGAATCGGATCAAACATTATTTAAAGTGATTATCCAATTTGATCAGAAGTCTAATAACGACTTTTAAATTTCGGACATACCGGTAATTTCGTTCAGGGGTCAATATACATACTCGTGACCCAATTATATTTTTGTGGACATCTAAAAATCAAATACATGTGCCATTTGTTTCAGACCTAATCTTGTGCGGGTAAAAGCATCCACAAACGTCTTTTGTTAGAATGCTCTTGCATTTTAAGTTTTACGACCCATTCATACTTTTAAAATATAAACATGTAACTCTGCATATAATTTGTACTCATGATTATACGAGTTAGTTAACTTTTGCCGAAGTACATGTAAATGGTGTTCCTATTTGTTTATAGGCGATTCCTACTCTTCGTTGGCTTACCTCTTTCGCATGTCACAATGTACGATTTCGAGGTTCATTCCTGAAGTTTGCCTAGCGATATATAAATCTTTAAAGGAAAATAACTTGGCGGTAAGATGTTTAAGTACTTGGGAATATATAAATACCAAATAATAAAATGTCTTTCTACATACAGATGCCCAAGTCTCCCGGAGATTGGTTGGAAATATCGAAAGACTATTTTCAAAAATGGAATTTCCCCCATTGCATTGGCTCTCTGGATGGGAAGCACATTGTCATGCAGGCCCCATACAATTCTGGTAGTTATTATTATAACTATAAACATGAGCATAGTGTTGTGTTGCTGGCTTTGGTTGACGCGAACTATCGATTTATTTATATCGATTGCGGTTGCAATGGCCGCATATCTGACGGTGGCGTGTTTTCGCGATGCTCACTTGCCAAAGTTTTGGAAAGTGAGGAATTACAATTGCCAGAGAAGGAGTGTCTCCCGGAAGGTACAATGCCTGTACCTTATGTAATTGTTGCTGATGACGCATTTCCTCTTCGTACGAATATTATGAAACCTTATCCATTTCGTAATCAACCAGCTCAAAACCGTATATTTAATTACCGTTTGTCTCGCGCACGGAGATGCGTGGAGAACGCTTTTGGTTTATTGAGTCAAGTTTTCAGGGTTTTCAGAAAGCCCCTACTTCTGAATCCCGAGAAATGTGAGTCAATAGTTATGGCGGCATGTACTCTCTACAATTTTCTCCTTTCAAAACCGTCGCATTTGAAGAAATCCGGTTTAGTGGATCACTTTGACGAGGAAGGTAGTCTGATTCCGGCTACTTGGCGGGATGAACCACAGCCAACCTCCAGTTTCCTGTCCCTTGATTCTCAAGGCAGCAACAGATACTCAAATGAAGCATCAGCTATTCGTGAAGAACTGAAGAACTACTTTGTGTCACCTTGTGGTGAATTGTCGTGGCAGTATAAACTCATATGATCCATTTGATATACATGTACATGCATCTGTTGTTAAAAAGAAAGTCTTCAATTGATTTTATTTTTGTATGAACTGTTGTATCGATACCACCGATGTTTATTCTATTATACTTTCTACTTACAATAATAATCTACTTGACCAATGAATATGGAATAGTTATTAAAGTGAGATACATGTGTATATGTAATGTGTTATTATCATTATAATTTAAACAAAGTTATCATTTCATTGGTATACTATATACTACATTAATATACGACGTTTGTGTTAATAATCCTTGTAAATAATATGTTAACACATGTAAAACAATGAAATTATTCACATATAGCCGACATTTACATCTATGTTACGCATATTCATTAAACACATCATTAGGCCTAATTCCCACATTCCGACCATCAGAAAACAATACATTTCCTTGTCACATTTCGTATTGTTAAAAATTTTCAGGATAATCAAAATCGCTCAACAACGAATACACATTCGATAATGATGTATTCAGATCAGGAAATTGTTTCGAAGTTGATGTAGAGGCATCAATAAGGTCAGGTACCTCCGTTATAGTTAGCAATAACTTCTTTTTTAGAGCTGCTCTTGCACATGGATGACGACCTCTTAATTCGGAAGCGATAAATGTTCCGAAAATGTCGAATTCATCTGGCTCAGAACAGAGCGCGCGTTTAGCCTTCTCCATAAGCTCAGAATCGCATTCCTCTCTTCGCCGTTTCTTCTTTGACTGACCACTACATTCCGAAGATTTTCCTTGAACATCCTCACACAAATCCTTTGTTACTGATGTATTTATTGTTCACCTGAAAATGAAACAGTAGTGAATATCTACACTTAGGCATACCTGTACATACTCGTACATGTATATTGTACATGTATGTAGTCTGTGTTAGATGCGATACATCTTATTACTTTACATGTTTATTTGATCGTATACTTCGTTACATGTATTGACACATGACAATATGCACAAAAATATACTTTTAAATAGAAGCAACGTATGTAATAATAATGATAAAAACAACATTAATAATACATGTAATACTAATATACAAGTATTAAAAATAAAGAAATTCATATGAGTTGATGATGAGAAAATCGAAATATTGTCAGAATAACATACTATTTATTGGCCTTGTTTTCTTTTATTTCTTAAAGCAAATCACAAAATATCATATGGCCAATGATGAAACTTACTATACATAAATATACTTTAATATATTAATACGTGCATGTATATATCGCTGTACTGAAATATAAACATATTGGTATGGAAGTATGTAGGAATGTAAGTTTTATGACGTCTTTATTTACGTGTTATATATATCCTAGGCCCAAATGTATTGCGACTATGAATATATGATCATTGATCACTGCAAGTTAATATAGCCATCTTATTCTTTTCATATTTTTGCGATCCAAACATGATGGGAAAGAAAAAATAGTGCGGAGTGTTAATTAATTATGATACATGTACGCATGTAGGTCTACCGGTATTCATTAAGTCAAGGTTAACCAAGGAAATAGTATTGAAAAAAGTTATGACTATGAAATTAAGGTAGAATAATGAAAGCTTATGTAAATTTGTTGTTATGACATCTAGGCCTACTTACCGTCGATAAATTTGATGTTGAATTCCTTGCTTCCACTCCATCGCGAAGAAATTCAAGGCGTGAAAAATATTGCCACTTCGATGTTGGAGCAGCAGCACTTCCTGATTTTACGATCTTCTGTTTCTGGAACTCGGTTGAAAACTGGCTCCTTAAATTATGTAGTTTTCGCACAATCTCTGATGAAGAAGTACCGAATGTTGTAGCGATGTTGGACAGAGCATCGTCTTTTTTCAGTCGGTTTCGATACTCTTCCGTTTTGATATCCCACAAACAGGGATTTTCCCTGTATTGTTCTATCAAATACTCTACTTCTGAGGGCTTCCACACTTTTTTTCCATCTCACCTTCAAACACTTCCATTCAGATAGACCACTGCTCTATCTTATTTGACGATGTCAGACAGCCCATGATATACGGACGACTGATAATGATTCATTCCGTCGGACAATCCTCAATTGCCTCCGCAAATTTAGTTACGTGTCCCATTAGACTATGACAGAAGAACTGAAGGTCAGATAAAATAGGTCGGGATTATTACGAGGCTGTTTACATGTAGAGAGAAAATTGTCTGGAGTCTCTCAGACCGCTGACGCGGAAAGAAAAAAGACGCTTTGTGATTGGGTAATATAACTACTGTCGCAATTTCACTGTCTCGTGTACAGGCACCTTTACAGAAACCCGGAATTTGGAATGTCCGATGCTATCATCGGAGCTCAGACAGACGACCTACCGTTGACAATCTCTCGTCTTAATGTCAAGTCTCTGTCGGTTCCCAGCTTATATAGTTTGTGGCGATCAGCTGATGTTGTAAGATCCATCATCCAAAAACTTTAAACGCTTCTATCACCGATTCTGGAGGTCCGATTGAGCTGGAAATACACCATTTCAATGTAGAATTTGACGCTGAATCCAAATCTGTCCTCCGTTTTCCCATCCGATGCTTCGTTTTGGCGCTACAGCCCAAAACGTCCAAAATTCTAACTCTGTCGTTTTTTCGAAAAAATTTTGAAGAAAAATTTTTTCTCTCCGATTGACTTGAAACTCACCATGTTGATGCAGAATTTGACGCTGATTCCAAATCTGGTCTCAGATCTACCATTGGAGCAGCCGTTTAGACGCTAGAGCCCAAAACATCCCACATTCGCCGTTAACTCGGTCGTTTTTCGCCAATCTCCCAAAATCTTAAATGGCGTCTCACATCTAAACGAAGGCAGATATGAACAAGCCGTGACTTGAAACTCACCATACCGATGCAGAATTTGACGCTGATCACGAATCTGAAGTCCGTTTCACTCTCCCGTGCCTCCTTCACCCTCAAAACACACTCTCACTCCACCACGTCAACCTGGTCGGTCAGCCAAGTCAACCTAGTCGGTCAGCAAAGTCAACCTGGACGGTCGGCCACGTCAACCTGGACGGTCGGCCAAGTCAGCCTGGACGGTCGGCCACGTCAACCTGGACGGTCGGCCAAGACAACCTCTCACTCCAACCTGGGCGGCCGGCCAAGGTGGCGCGCTGTGTTTGTATGGGAGCTAGCCATTTCGAGGCGCGCTGTGTTTGTATTGGACCCACCCCATCTCGGGGCGCGCGTGTTTGTATTGGACCCACCCCATTTCGGGGCGCGCGTGTTTATTATGGACCTTTACTTACTACTGAGTACTACGCGTGGATTTTTCCATCATTTTTATCTATAGTATTTTGATTTTGCCATAATGTTAACAGCTCGACTTTTTTCAGAAAACTTTTCATTTTGATGTCCATGTGTTAGATTGTCAAGAATCATTCATATGGCTATAAATTTCTGTATACATTTTTCTAGTCAAATTTCTTTCTTCATTACTTATTTGTTGTATCCAAAAAGTGATCGCTGCCTTAAAGAAGTAGAATTCGACTAGAAAAAGTCCAAATTCTCCGATCAAGTAATAGTACGGGGATTGATTTTACCAAATGGTGGTTATTCTTATAAAATTGATATCGAATTTTAATAATGCTATTTCAATTATTGTGACAACAAAATTCAGCACAATATGAGGGGTGATTGATAAGTTCGCGGCCTGACATAGAAAGCTTAAAGCCAGGCCATTATGCACATGTAGATTGATACAATGGAATGTGCTGACGGCGCATGACGAGTGATCAGTCGATCCAGTGGCTGTTGGTAAACCACAGCTACTTAACTTCAGTTACTAACTTATCAGTCAGTTAGTCAGATAAGTGTTGCGTAAGATGGATCACGTTTCAAATCGAGCTGTCATTCGTTATCTCGGCTTGAAAGGACTCACACCAAAGGAGATTCATGATGATATGGTTGGAACACTTGGTGAGAAAGCTCCGTCCTACACCACAGTCAAGAAGTGGGCTTCAGAATTGAAGCAAGGAAGAGAGAGAGCTTGGAAGATGATCCCCGTTGTGGAAGACCAGTGACAGTGAGCACAGAAGATGTGATCGATCATGTTCAAAAGGTTATTCTTGATGATCGCCGTACAACCGAGCGAAAGATTGCCTTCGAACTGAAGATTTCACAAGAGCGTGTCCATAACATTATCCATCATGAACTTGGCATGAACAAAGTTTCCGCTCGATGGGTGCCACGACTGCTCACACCAGAGAACAAACGAGCCCGCTTTCTCATCTCAAGGGACAACCTGGCGCTGTCCTGAAAATTTCATGGACCGGTTCATTACGATGGATGAGACTTTGGTTCACTACTATCAGCCAGAGTCGAAAGAACAATCGAAATGTTCAATGGAAGCACCCAGGATCACCAACTCCGCGGAAAGCCAAGGTCACCAGGTCCGCGGGAAAGGTCATGGCCTCCATTTTTTTGGATTCGAAGGGAGTTTTGTTGTTGGACTTCCTAGAGACTGGTCGGACTCACTGGATCGACTGATCACTCTTCATGCACCGTCAGCACATTCCATTGTATCAATCCACATGTGCATAATGGCCTGGCTTTAAGCTTTCTATGTCAAGCCGCGAACTTATCAAATCACCCCTCGTATATTATTGTAGACAATGATAACATTTTAAATGTGCTCTTCACAATACTTCCATTTACATGGCCGAATTCTGTTAATTTCTTTTCAGTTATATATGAAGCACGCCTACCTTTTTTTGCACAACAATCAATAAGCTTTTTCTTGTTCTTAAAGATCCACATTACAAGATATCTAAATTCATTAACTATATTTGCAATAACATCACTATTTATTACGACACTATCATTGTTATGCAACTCATCAATACTTTTGTTTTATCGAAATTAATGGTCAATCCATTTTCATCACAAAATTTTCTAACTATTTTCAGTTGATTTATCAACCCTGTGTCACTTTCACTTGGTAAGACAAATGACTGGATCATAAAGCTATCACGGAAAAATCTTCAATCAACAAGAAATTAGGTTGATGACTATAGAAAGGTTGATGTAGGCCTATCTCCACATACCCACTATATATAGGATCTACATACAGGATATAATAAGATGGACGAATGTGTCATGAACTATGATTAGAAAAAGCGCATAATAATTTTGCGATCAATGTATAACTCGCTTTTATGCTTCCATCCAGTGACGGCAGGTGTTACGTTCTATAGCTTCTGCAGTATCCATACTTCACAACACAATCGCTATATACGAAAAATATATAGAACGTGATACCATATTCAAATACAAATCGAACAATTGATTTGATAAAAATACCCCCACGGAAGTCTGATAACAATTTGCTGAAAAACTCAACAGCTGATTTGCGAAGATATATCTAGGAATATTTTGGTATCCATACTTCGTATTTGCTTGGCATTGAGGGATTTGCAGTGAATTTTATTCATTTCTCCTCTGATTGAACTGAACTGTGCATTTACTCACAGTGTTATATCAAAAATTATCGTCTTCTAAGCAAGTCAACAACATAATTAGCAATGAAATGAGTGCCTAATTTTGTTCTATAAGTCACGTGGTTACAATCTGCAACGAAGAAAAGGTTATTTAAATACTACGTATAAACAATTAAACAATAGGTATTGTTAGTTAAATATCTTTAAGAAATAAGAGCTACCATTATAACCTAATGTTCGGTTAAGCAATGGATTGCTACTAAAAATTTTTATAGATTCAACAATGCTAATCTCAAAGTCCGAGTTTCCATGGTAAATGATTTTAAAGCAATCATTGTAGTTACGAAAACAATGGTTACATTGTTCTATGTGTTTTGCAATGGCACTATTGCCACCTAAGTGTTCAAGTTTACGTTGATGCAGACATCTTTTGGTTTTGCCAATATATTGGCAATCAGGATCAACCTGACATTGAAAGCAATAGACAAGACGCGATTGCATGTCTGGACCTAACTTACTTTTAAGGGAGAAATATCTTCCAGTTTTGAACGAGGTCATAACAACCTTGCATTCCAAGTTAAGTTTACGAAATATTTTTGCTAACTTATTATTAAATTTCTGTGATGCATAACCCACGAAGGGGATTTTGATTATTTTATTGAAGTCATTATCAATTGTAACGCGTGAAGAATTGTTTAATTTACGACCTATAAATTTGTTAATTGTTGATTGAATTAATTGCAATGGATAGCCATTTCTACTTAAGATATTGGTAATTTTACTACATTCATTATGGAATAGATTCCAATTGGTGGATACATTGTAAGCACGATGAAGCATGTCTAATACAATCGTGCTAACAATGTATCCACCAATTGGAATCTATTCCATAATGAATGTAGTAAAATTACCAATATATTAAGTAGAAATGGCTATCCATTGCAATTAATTCAATCAACAATTAACAAATTTATAGGTCGTAAATTAAACAATTCTTCACGCGTTACAATTGATAATGACTTCAATAAAATAATCAAAATCCCCTTCGTGGGTTATGCATCACAGAAATTTAATAATAAGTTAGTAAAAATATTTCGTAAACTTAACTTGGAATGCAAGGTTGTTATGACCTCGTTCAAAACTGGAAGATATTTCTCCCTTAAAAGTAAGTTAGGTCCAGACATGCAATCGCGTCTTGTCTATTGCTTTCAATGTCAGGTTGATCCTGATTGCCAATATATTGGCAAAAACAAAAGACGTCTGCATCAACGTAAACTTAAACACTTAGGTGGCAATAGTGCCATTGCAAAACACATAGAACAATGTAACCATTGTTTTCGCAACAATAATGATTGCTTTAAAATCATTTACCGTGGAAACTCGGACTTTGAGATTAGCATTGTTGAATCTATAAAAATTTTTAGTAGCAATCCATTGCTTAACCGAACATTAGGTTATAATGGTAGCTCTTATTTCTTAAAGATATTTAACTAACAATACCTATTGTTTAATTGTTTATACGTAGTAT
The DNA here is from genome assembly GCA_907163375.1 of Prostheceraeus crozeri. Lineage (NCBI taxonomy): Eukaryota > Metazoa > Platyhelminthes > Polycladida > Euryleptidae > Prostheceraeus > Prostheceraeus crozeri. The sequence goes on from CAJQUW010010549.1 coordinate 82,364, forward strand.
TTAAATAACCTTTTCTTCGTTGCAGATTGTAACCACGTGACTTATAGAACACATTGACTGAGTAGATCTCCACCGTCTAAACATTCGTTGCCTAATTTTGACTTTCGCATTATTTGGTAGAAATTGAAATTTTAGTCTAGTATACCCCTGATGGGATAATGGGACTTATATGTATTTATATCATGTCCCATGACGAATTAAATCTAAAATTCACAGAATATTGCATTTATAATGTCTACCCGCACTATTTTCTGAGAAATAACGATCAGATCATGCTCTAGAGTGCAAATTTGGTCATGAAAATTAAATAGCTTGAAAATAATGAAAATACAATATTTGAATTCAAACTAGACATTTTCTAAATTTCAAATTCAAATTGTGCTGCATTATACAGCAGTGACCCACGCTAAAATGTCTAAACTAAGATACGATTAATTATATCACGTGACGATGACACTAACGGGTTTGTGCTCACCTGTAGCGCAAGATTTCACTTATCCCATATCCCACTTGTCCCCACTTGTCCCATATCCCGTTAAAGGTATTAAGTAGTGAAGAATGGACAATCAATGAAATATCAAATGATTTTAAAGATATAATTGACGGTGTCGCACGGGAGGTGATGTCTCATGATTTGGCAGAATCAAAATATAACAAGCTCTCCCTGCTTTTTTTAGACAAATTTTATTCAGTTAAAATATTTAAGTGGTTTGGAGACAACTGCCGAATAAATGTCATTGTTCTATGCGCTATGTAGTATACAAAGTCACGCGCCCTGCATGTAACGAGTAATATATCGATTCCACAAATCGCCCGTTTGCAGACCGTTATGTAGAGCACCGAAGAAGTGTTGCAAAAGAGACAATAAAAGTGCCATCTCGGTGTCCCTTTTCATAATAATTTGACCCTTAGTTTAGAAGATTTTACTATTGAATTTATTCATCACTTCAGCGACCCTCTTCTTACCAGGATCGCTGAATCGAACTGTAATAAATCATATGGTCCGACACTGAATCGGAGGCATGAGCTGACGAGGTGTCATTAGCTGTATATAAACCCATGGTCCTAGAGGCTGTGCTCTGTTGTCTATGATTAAGTCCGTGGTCGTTGTTGGGATTTTGCGACTTGAATACTTTAACTGAGTAAAATGTGTCTAAAAAAGCAGAGAGATCCTGCTACTTTTTGATTTTTCAAAATCTTGATTTTAAAGAATTAGATAATGGATCAGTTATTTGCTTATCAAGCCCATACTGATTCAACAATTGATCAATGGCAACCGCTAGGAATTATCATAGATTTATATACCTGTAGCACAGGAGATATCAACAACATAGAATGAGCAAATCTCATCATAAAAAATATAGATATTCTATTTTGCGAGCAAGTAAATACAGCAGCTCCTGAAACAAATTCAATCAATCGTTAGGGAAAGTCCTTCAAGTTCTTGAAAGACCAATTTTTGTGACGATGTACACAGCACGAAAAGAAAACCCAAGTTTTGCATTGCTGACCGAAAGTGGACCCAAAATCTATGTTAATACCTTCATAGACATCATAGAAAAGCAAATGTAGATATGCATGACAACAATGCTAAATTCTCCACTGACAATGTGTTAGCATAAAGGTTGATGACGACCTGCAACTCATATTTTTGAAACATATTAACTTATTTTCAGATTAACCTGTTTGAGTGATGCTGCATGTAAATCTCATGTATTAGCTATTTACGCGACTAGTGCATGATTTATTCGTGGACTTTGCAGCATTCCACGAGTTAGAGATCTTAAATGAGCGAGCCCGTAGGGTGAGTCCAAATCTAACGAGTTCGAATAGTATGAGGACGCAATCTCATGCACGAGTTGCCTAGAGAATTGTACTTGCCGACGTGATTTGATGATCAAGGACAGATTGTGGTTGACATTTGTATGATTATCAGGAATATTTGAATAAAAATTTAGCGTGACCAATAATGTAATATTGGTCAGTCCGTTTCATAAAAAGTGGATCATCCTAAAATTTGACTAAATAAAACGTAAGTATGATACAGAAAGCATCTTTCATGTTATTTCATGTCCCTAATATATTTAAATGTCCTTATATAATCTGATAAGCTATGATACAGTAACGGTTCTTAAGAAGCTAATATTTTGTGGCCCTACCCTTATTGTCAATGACATTACCAATTCGTCTAGGCATTGATTCGATGATATCGTTGATTTTTGACTGATCTAACTTTCTCCACTCTCTTTTTAACAGTGACGAAGTTGTGATACGCCATCTGTAGGTAGCAGTGAACGACGAACGTTACGTTTTAGAATACTCCATACATTTTCTATGGGATTCAGATCAGGAGAACGAGCTGGCCAAGATAATGTCCTAAGCCCTAATTGAGACTTGCATAAGCTGACTCTACTACTCCTGTGACACGTAGCATTATCATCCATGAATAACCAAGTCGATGGATCACCAAGTTGATCTGTCATTTGGCCAATGTTCATTCGTAAAACATTCACATAGCGTTCAGAATTCATGGTTCCTTGCTGTACGTGTATGTGAAGTTTAGAGCGGCCATTGGTCCACCTTGTACCCGGGGACGATGTAAATGTCTTGGAATTTCCTGATCAGATTTTATCCATAATCTCAATCGACCATCACTATCCTTCAGACGGACTGATGCCTCATCAGACCAGACAACCCGATCCCATTGATTTCGCCAGTGACAATGACTCATTGCCCATCTGAGACGTCTTTTTGTATGTTGATCTGATCATTCGATCTGAGAGGGCCTCTTACAGCTCTTGAAATTCGACTCAATAAGTCTTCTACGAACAGTGGACTTAGAAATAGACGAGTCTAGTGCAGCCATCTCAGTTAACGAGAGACTTGGATCAACTTTAACAAATCTGAAAATTAGGCAGTCTCTACGTTTGGATGTTTTGCGAGGACGGCCAGAGCCCTCTTTACGACAGAGTCGAAAATCATCATTATGCCATCGATGCACATTTGTGTAAGGGACATTTAGTCGCTTGCTTGTAGCTCGCAAAGAAAACGCTAGTTCTAGCAAGGCTGACACTTTGCCTTTTGTGAATGCGATCTCGTTATTGTTCATTTGTGCTTTGTATTGTTTTCAACCGGTAAGAGATAGATTTCTAGCTGAAAGCAATCAGGAGTGCTGCCAACACCACCGCAACGAAGTCAGGAAGCTATGGAACATGAAGTCCAGTTAATCACATGTAGCAGTTACATTATTGTTGATGATATACTGGTGCTATACTGGCTCTGATTGACCGATTTTCTTTATTTTTGTTTTGCTTGATAGCTTTTGGCTTGTAGAACAACATATTACATAACAAAGGAAACAAATGTAATTTTATAAGAGTGAGGTATGATTTTGTGTAACATTGCTAGATGAAGATCAAATTATCTACTACTTTTTTATCTATAACAGGAAAACAACTCAATATTCATGCTTGAAATTTCCGACAATGATATTAGTAAGCACAACTGACAGATCTTCCAAATTTCAGAGAAATTCGTTCAAGTTTGGCGGAGTTAGACAAAGTTGAAGTTAAGGCAATGTTTAAGGGTGATCCATTTTTTATGAAACAATCTGTATATTAGTGACCAATATCTATATTACATTCACGAAGACAAATAATCTCACCTGATGTACTCTTTAGGAAAAGGAGAATATACCACAACTTCCCCATCGTTGCTGTAGAAAAAGGCTACAAATATGGTGCATCATCTCATATACTACACATCACGACAGCGATAAAGTTGTCTCCTTAAACAGCCACTAGAATCAGTCTGCGTGTATTCTCAAGTTTTCTTAATTACATTGTCAACCAACGACATCGATTGTGTTAAAGACTCAGGTGTATCAGAATATTATCAAATGTCATCGAGTAGATGTGTCACAGTAAGTTGTGTAAAATTCAAACTGCTGGTTGAACCGCCCAGCCGATGCTTTAAATATCATCACCAAACATTCAATTGTAAAACTTGAATGAAAGAGAGAGATGCCTGTAAGGTATTATCGGTCATTATTTGCGACGCAATTGCTTCTTTAGTTATATTCTTTATTCTCTGTGAGCAAATTTGATTGGTTATCGGAAGGGATGCAAAAGGTCCTCAATATTGACCGCACGCACACAGCGATCACAGGAAAATCGCTATCCCCGCCATGGATCCACGCAGACATCAAAGAAATGTAATTGGTTGAAAATGTACATTTTGTCGTTATAAATTATAGTTTTCGGTCTAATTAACAACAATGATATGTCAAATTGCCATGCAAAAGATGTGCGGCTGGTAGGATTCGAACCTTCGTGCACGGTTAGCTATACCTCTGCTCTACCAACTGAGCTGCGGGTCACTTATGCGACTGTTTCAATTGGCAGGATCAAAACATCATCACCACTCATCAGGTGTTATAGCGCAGTTATAATCAATGAATGAATAGCTCGTCACAATTGTGACCGTCGACATAAAGGCAAGTAACGATGGTAGTCTATTTGGACGTTACTGATAAAGTTCGGAAAATGAAATTGCAGCTGAATAAGAAAATAGACGAATACGAAAAAGCAATGATAATAATAATAGAAGACATCAACGCCGATTTTGCGGAACTGGATGGTAGAAGAAAGAAAAATGCGAATTTTTTAGAAGATTTGCTAGAAATTGAAGGATGAATGATCTTAAATACAGTGGATGAGACGGTAGGCAAATGGGAATGCAGTCATCGACTATGCATTGTGCACGGAGAATACGGTGGATAAAACAAGGCATATATGGAAATAGAAGAATCTAGAGCTTTTATTTAAGCGATCATAACAAAATTACATTTCATATAGAAAATGAATCTATGAAGATAAGAAAGAAACAACATTGGGTCTTCAGAAGTGAAGAGAAAATGAAGAAGTTCGCTGATGATTGCAAGATAGAAATAGATAACATGCTTAAAGTAGCTGGCAGATACTTATGGTAGATAGACGCCTGAAAACAGTTGTTGCCTGATATCCATTTCAATTGAAAAAATATGGGAGACTATCTTACTTACTTTTCGGTAACTTTTCGGATCGAGTATTGTCTTCAATGTGGCACTCCTGACCGAATTTTCTTCTTTGCTTAGTGAGCGACGTGTGGTGTTATTATTACTTATCTGTTCGGTCCGAGTAGTGCAATTGCAATCTACCGCGTAAGACACGCTACTGAACTTACTTTATCTTATTTAGACTTCTGTGACTTGATCTGACTTCATTCTAGTTGTGTTGTAGCATTTCATTTGCTCTTGGGGTACTGGTATGTTCTGTGTTGAATAAAGCCTTGGTTATAGGCACTCTTGGTTTTGATTCATAACACGACGCACATTTCCGTGAAATCAACAAATTAACTAAGAATCACAAATTACCCATCACGGTGTGAAGGAGAGGCGACTTCATTTTGAAAATATCCTATAGTGTTTATCAACGATTTCTGATGTACTTTTGCATGAAAGTTTCGAAAAGCATAGTTTAAAAATCACGCGATTAGCCAGCCCTCTGAGAAAAAATGACGAAAATTCAAAATGGCGGACACTCAATTCTATTGCTAGATTTAATGAATTCCCAAGCAGTCTCCTTTGTAATTTGACCAGCGCTTTTCAAATATAATTGATCAAAAATCATACAGTGAACCCTTTTCGTAAAATGGAGAACACGGAAACCGAAACTGAATTCTGGTGCTGAATTTAAAAAATTCCCATCAATTTCGTTAGCAGTTAACTAACCAATTTGACCTGTTTTTTCAAATACAATTGAGAGAATATCATACGGATAGCCCTTTTATTGAACATGACGAAAATTCAAAATGGCGGATATGAAACCGAAACTGCATTGTGGGGCTATATATTTATGTAATTCTTAATTTCTTCGTCAACAGCTTTCTATGCAGCTCGATGTAGACCCGCTCTGTTCACTTATCACTGTTGGCATATAATATGGCTAGCCTGTTTCGAGAAATGATGAAAGTTCAACCCAAGGATGCGGAGTCCTATAATTTTGATAGGACTCCGACTCCGGGGGTTCATAGGACTACGACTCCGACTCCGGGTGGCAAGCATTTATAGCTAGTTTAAAAAAAACTGGTAGCCTACACCATAGATCATTATAAGCTTACCTGAACCTATCTTTAGTGATCATTGCTGTATCAATTATCAATCATTTTCGATGAAAGTTGATCAAATGTCGCTTTAAGTTGGATGCACACGACTCGACTCCTCCCATCTTCTTGATGTGTGTTTCACAAGGATTTTCTCCAGCCTCTACCAGGCAGGAAGATCCCCATCCTTCTCCAAGAAATATAAGTACACTTTCGATTTTAATATGCGCTTTAGAGGAGCTATCACACACGATTAACGTGAGGTTAGAAAGGTAATGTTCTCAAACAAACTAGTATTTCATTTTTGTCTCTGATATGACCTTTGGTGCGTAGGTATGATCGAGGCTAGGAAGGCTTGTCTTTTCTATTAAATCACCGAGTGAAAAGACTCCTTTCTCACTATCACGGTTCATTCCCTAACCTATTACAAGCTTTGCATGTAGCAGTGTCTGTGGGCTTTTGTTTGACGGAGAAAGTTGACATCAAGACAGTGACAGCTATGCACAAGGACAAAGGACAAATAATTTGTTAGTATTATATTTCGGATCTAGTTATATGCCGGAGTCCGGAGTCTTATCATTTGATAGGACTCAGACTCCAGCAAAAATGATAGGACTCCGGGACTCCGACTCCGCATCCCTGGTTGAACTTAACCTGCATTCTGGAGGTCGCTTAATGTGCATTAAGCATAATAGCAAGTCAGTTGCAGGTCCTGACAGGTCCCTAAAAAGCTTTTGAAGGGTCTTAACACATCAATACCCAAGGTAATGAAATCTCAAAATTTCGACATAGTATTGCGTGACATAGGTCGCTAAGCATCTAATAGTTCAAATATCACAGATCTAAGAGTATCTTTATCATTAAGTACTATTTTGAGCACCGTCTTTTTTAAGGATGGTGGGCACAAGGGAGAATAAAGTTAAATTGCTATAATATTTGCGTGTAATGGCGTGCTACGGAAGCAATTTTCATTAAATGATGATGGATCTGGATTACACATGTACTGCTGACAGATGTATGGTAATATCAAATCTGGACAAATTAGGCTTGTGAATATATTGAAAAATTGTCGATGCATTGCATCCGATTGGAAATTATTGAAGATGATATAAAATATTGAAGATCTTTGCGATTTTATATATACATGTACTCGTAGTTTTCTGATTTTCTTATGGCAAATGCATATATAAACAACATAATCGGCGTACTAACTCATAACACATTGCTTTATTGTTGATTTAAGAACTGTCAGGGTTCAACGGTTAAATGGCGTGTGATTCGAAAAATTTTGATAGATTTCCTTAGGCCTCTACTCTTAGTCAAACCTTAGCCTGTTCCTGCTGGATGTGGACCGTGACGATTGGACGTCAGGTGTACACAGCTGCTGTTACTCCAACAGTAAATGACAATCGGCACTTACTTGTTTGTTATCATTTATCTGCTTTTCACACTCGGTGATATCTGTGCTGTGCTGACGTCGCTCTGTGCTTGGCCGTGTCATTGTCTTTTTCGTCGTTCTCTGGTGTTTTCTTTCAAGCGTTTCCGTCCAAGTTTTTGGTATCTACTGATTCGTCGATTCCTTATACATCTCTCTGTTGTGCTGGATTGGAGATATTTGCCCTGGGAAAGCCAAGATCGTTCATCGCATTTTTTGTGTGCCCAGCTTGTGTGTATTTCTCTGGTGAGCTGTAATCCCTGCCTCTGTCACTGGTCGGGCTGGTAATTGTCTGCCGATGCAATTCAAGGTCGCTGCATTGATTTTTTGGCAAAATTGAATCATAAACGTAATCTGCTGGTGTTATTTTCGGAACTGTTGCATAGTCTAGTGGTCACCGCGCTTGACTAACGTGAACAGTGTCAGTGGTTCGAATCCGTCCCCACTTTTTTTTACACACTTGCTCTTACGATGGCAACGCCAAAACAGCGTCAGTTACGCTCCAACTCTGTTTTACAGTCGAACATGGGTACTGTTGATGAACTCAAACAGATCATATGTGAAACTCGCGAATCTTTAAGTAATGAGCTCAAGGATGTCAAAGACATACTATCGTCTTTTAGTAAGCGCTTCGAGACAATTGAAAAAATTGTTAATATCATTCAGGCTGATCACACGTCCCTTAAGCAAGAGGTTAGTGCGATGAAGTCCAGCATAAATAATGTGGGAGAAACCGTATTTTCTGAGTGCATGTCTGAGTTTCAAAAGAGAATTTCGAGATTGGATAGTTTAATAATACAAGGAATTCCAGAAACGCATAATGGTAGTTTGGATGATAGGAAGCGTGCTGATAAAGAGCAGTTTCAAGTAATGATGCGGGAAATTGATATGGATGAGGTCACTGTCTCTGATTGCAGAATGATCGGTAAGCCAAGAGCCGACGGGTCTAGATTACTCAAGGTGCGTGTGAACAATTTTCACGTAAAATCTGAAATCTTATCCAAATCTAAGCGATTGAGTAATTCCTCGGTACATAACAAAGTTTTCATCCGACCTGATCGTACAATATTGCAGCAGCAACAGAATAGAAGACTTAGAGAAGAATTATACCAAAGAAAACTCAATGGCGAAAATGTAGTTATCTATAACGGTAAAATTGAGCTCCGTGACAATCTTCAAAATTTTCGTCAACGTGTTTTATGAGTCGTGCGCCTCCTGTTCTCTTTCTGTTAAATGCCCGATCGATTTTTCCAAAATTCGTGTGTTGGAAAATTGTGTTACGGTGACAAATTTGAAACCTGATATTGTCATGGTCACTGAGACCTGGCTTTCACAAGATGTTGATGATAATCTGATAAATTTACCGGGTTACTCACTCTTTCGAATTGACCGCCATGGACGCCGAGGAGGTGGTGTTTGCTCATGGGTGTTTGACGATTTGAAGTCTTCAGTATTTCTGCCGTCTACCATCTGCCCTCCATGTATCGAATCTATTTTCATTGACATTTATGCTGGTTCCCGGCATGTTCTTTGTTGTAATTTATATGTTCCACCGGGTTTGTCAAAACCTGAGCATGATAGTGTTGCCTCTTATATAACAATGTCACTTGATGAAATGTTGGAAATTGACCCTAACGTTAACATCATTGTTGCAGGAGATTTGAATGACTTTTCTATCTTATTTTTGCATGAACAATTTGATTTGATTGATAAAGTCAACACCCCAACTCGTATAAATTCAATCTTCGATCGCATTTTAGTTGATGAAGAATTGTCTGTACTGTACGAAGACTCCGCTATTATTGGCCCTCCTATTAAGAACTCTGATCATTCCTCTGTATTGTTATCTCCTATTTGTAAAGTTAAGCACTCCATCAATGGACGTCGCATTCCTGTATGGGATTTTCGTGAATCCTTTTTGCTCGAATTTTTAAATCGTTTAAGCATGACCGATTTTGATTCTATAAATCATTCTTTGTCTGTAGATGATATGCTCGGTGAATTTTATAGACTATTCTATGACTGTGCTCATGTCATTCCGTGTACTTTTGTATATTTTTCTGATAACGACAAGCCGTGGGTTACACCAGTTCTTAAGTTACTGATTGACAAAAGGTGGATGGCCTTTCGATCTAAGAATTGGCAACTTTACAACCATTACAAGAACAAAATCAAAGAAGAAATTCCTAAAGCCAAACGTTTGTGGGCGAATAGACAACTTGCTACTGTCAAAGGTGTATGGAGCGTTGTATGGGACGTTGACGGGAAAGCTGGGAAGAATCAACTTGATACTTTGATTAATGACTTTTCTGGCTCCGATGCTCTGGCTCAAGCATTTACCAAAGTTTTCTCTGAGAATTTCAATGTCTCAGATGATGTTGAACTTGGTCCTCTTGACGATAACAGCTGGAGCTTTAGAGTATCTGAATATGATGTGCTACAGAAGCTCCTACGTCTCAAGATTGGTAAAGCGATTGGCCCCGATATGATTCCGACTAAGCTTCTGATTATCGGTGCTCACTTTTTATGCAGACCATTATGTGCCATTTTCAATCGGTCGATACAAGAGAAGACATTTCCTCGGTATTTCAAATGTGCATTCGTTTGTCCTGTCCCCAAATTACCGAAGCCATCGCTACAGGATTTCAGGCCAATATCTACCTTATCAGTTTTAGCAAAGTTGTTTGAACGTCTAGTTTTGGATAATGTGAGAAACGAATTAATGAAGTGCTACAGTAGCAATCAACATGCGTATCGACCTAAAGGATCGACCACAAGTGCATTAGTGCAAGTACACGACAGCATTACGACATTGCTCGACATGAAAGGTACACAGGCAGTTCGTGTGATCACCTTAGACTTGTCCAAGGCATTCGATTGACTTCAATTTCATCGTTTGCTCAACTATATGAGAGACAGAGGTATGGACGCTGGCTTCCTTAAATGGCTTTACTCATATCTTACTGATCGCCACTTTCAAGTAAAAGTACGTGACTCCTTGGGCTATATTGTGGAAATACCTTCTGGGGTTCCTCAGGGATCTGTATTGGGTCCGTATCTTTTTGCCGCTTTCATGGGCTGTATTGAATTTTGTGATTATGATGTTATTTCAGTGCAATATGCAGACGACATAACTATTTTAGAAGCTGTGAAAGAAGATGTTATTTGCATTCCTATATCATACATTGAAAGACAATTTTGCAATTCTGGACTAAAGCTTAATTCTAGAAAATGCAAAGAAATGATAATTCGCCGCTCGCATCCTTTCCAAGTGGATGATATTAACACATCGTTTAAGCTGTGTGATTCTTTACGAATTTTGGGAGTTACTTTTTCAAATACTTTATCATGGAAGCTCCAATTTACTGATATGTTGAAACATGCATCCAAGAGACTGTATCTAATACGTAGGTTGAAAAATGTCATCTCTTCTGAAGATTTGACTACTGTGTATCATGCCATGATTACATCGCTATTTTTGTACGCGTCACCTGTTTATGGATGTATTCCTGTAACTTTAATGAATAAGTTAGAGACCTTTCAAAGAAGGGCTCACTTCATTATTTGTGGAGCGAAATGTGATTGTAATCGCTTTCCATTAGTGGCTGAACGTATTTTTAAGGCAGGCATGAAGTTTTTGAGGGCTTGCGAGAATTCAAGATGCCATCCTCTCCATGAAATGGTTCCATCTCGCCTCCCACGCAGTGGCCAATTCTCCATTCCTTTTTGCTCAACGTCTAGACGTCTGCACTCATTTTTCCCGTGGTTTTGTGCGCAGCTTAATTACAGAATGTGTCTTCCCCCTAGATACGAGTATACATGTAGTTCGTAGCTGACTTATTTTCTTTCATTTTACTATTTATATATTATATTTCTATTTATTGATTAATTTTTGTACTAAAACACTATACTGTCACTTGCATGAACTTTTTGACATATGTGTATGTCATGTATACTCTAAAGTGCGAACGTTATGTGCTCTGTGTGATTAACATTTACTTAGAAATAAACGCATTTCTGTTCTGTTCTGTTCATTCTTACTTCCCTTCTTTATCGCGATGGAATATTCGATTAAGGCTTTTTGCACTTTACTCGTATTCGTGTGTATAAGACCTTTTTGAGTTTGCATGCACCATCCCTTGATATCCATATCGGAATTGCTATCCATGGATGTGCTTTGCGCTTGGAACCATGTCGACTATAGTTTAGAATCATCGAAAAGTATCTTGTTAGTTAAATTACCGGAGTATACACGTTTATAGTTCAAGTATGCAAAGGATGAATTTACTGAAAATTTGGTAACTCAAGTGTCCACCGTCCTAAAAAAGGACAGGTTGAAATTACTCTAAAATATTTTTAATATAACATTGCATATATTCCAACTCAATGCATTTGTCAGTAATTTAGGTTGATATAAAAATATCATTTTAACAATGTCCTATAAAGCTAATCAAGTGATCATAATAAACGCTTACTTTTTCCTTTATTTGACGCCATTTTCAGCTTTGAAAATCAAAGGCATTCAAATGAAATTATTTTGTTGAGCCAAGTAAAAAGGTAGCAGCTCTTTCTATCCGAGTAGAATTTCTATTTAAGTTAAGTTTCTTTAAAACACGACAGTATTTCGGCGTCCTGCGCCTTCAAAGGTCGATGTAAGTAGTTAGACAGCGGGATGTCATCGTGTGAAGCTTTTTGTATAAAGAATGAGTGATATTAAGAGATGTGCTGATTGTATGAATGTTTATCAAATTGTGAAGACAGATTGTAGTCTGGAAGTTCGTGTCGTCTATTGATTGTGGGTTTAAGATGTGTGATTGCTTTAGCCTCTGCTATTGTTGTGTCTCGTGTGTTGAACAGTTTGCTAATGAAGTCGACCTGAAAAATTCCGATGCCTCCCAATAGTCCGGTAGCCACAACGAGTTTCGGCAGGGAACGAGGCCGAAAGTGAGACTTTCAAAGAATGATGTTCACCCTATGCCTACTACGAATCTGCAAGTCTGCCGAGTTCTAGTGAGTACTTCTTCTTTTCAGACAGGATCAAAGAAAAACAGTCAATCCAATGAGACGCAGATTGCAGTTCACCAACGGCTGCATGTCGGATCGGAAGGTTAGAAGCCGCTGAAAGGAGATAGCGATGAAGGTTCCCTAATTTAATGTGTGAAATGTGTGATTCAGTCTGAGATATTCAATGATTGAAGGCATATTTGTGATATTATGTTTATAGTGGCGATTTCAGCAGTTTCTATTTTCTACATCGGCCAGTCGTCCAAGGGAATATGCAGAAAACTGCAACCATCGTACACGAAGTTAATGGCGGTGAAATAAAAACTAAACCACTCTCGGAGGATAGAATATGGGGAGCACAAAAAAACGTGCTTGCAGCCATAATGTTGAAACATGTACTCGTAAGTAATTGACAGGCTATAATAAACACAAGAGCTTCCTCGAGAGTGAATGTTCTCTGTAGTGATCTCCAAAGATAATGTGATCCATTGTCTTTGGTGATCTCAGATCCTTGACTAAGGCGATCAAGCGTCATGTAAGAAATCAACATCGCATCTTCATTGTCACTTAACGCTTAAAATCTTAGGATAACAAACGTCGCGTTGACGAACAATCAATTTAGGATTGCATGCCTCTGAGGCTGTCAGATAGGACTCACAGTAAATCATAATTCACATGCAGCATAGTCAATAGTGGGTGGTCTGTGGACTTCAGTGTAACTTTCATTTAAATATCAGTTTCTATTTCTCACATAATTTCATTCTGTAGTCATGCATGACAGCATTACTTGAATGTTCATGTGGGCCGACTTGTGCGAGTAAAAAAATTCACTGAAATTAAGACAGCGTAAAATAAATAATTTCATGCAGTTGATGCTGTATGTTGCAGAAATATTGGAATCCACTATGGAGCGAAGGCCTATGGTCTTGGAGCAGGCCACGCCACTGGCTATTGTCATGCTTCTGATCGACAATGTATGTGAGAATGTGGTTGAATGTGGATAAAGTTGCTCTAAATCTTTGTGTTTGCCGACATTGAGAGGCTCGTCAAATCTAAATAGGCTTGATTTTTAGACTGGGTTGCTTGAAGATGAAAAGAAATGACCTGAAGACATTCCATGCCAAAAATGATGACTCTGGGCTTAGTACTTTTCGTTTAACCAGAGAAAGCATACAAAATTTCATGTTAGTCAAAAAAATGCAATCTGCGTCCAATTGGATTGACTGTTTTTCTTTGATCCTGTCTGACAAGATGAGGAACTCACTAAAACTCGGCAGACGTGCAGATTCGTAGTAGGCATAGGGTGAACATCATTCTTTGAAAGTCTCACTTTTGGCCTCTTCCCTGCAGAAACTCATTCTGGCTACCGGACTACAAACCGTCGTGCTTATCTTACTAAAAACCGTCGTAGCTACTGCTGCTTTTATTTTCTATCGAACGTTTGTGTTCCCGGTGGTTTTACCTAAGTAAAATTCACCACATCGTGAGCAAGTGTATTGATAAACTACAAAACGATCTCTACATTTAACCCATTAGTGCCCATAGTCCATTTTTAAGGACGCTTCAAAAAGTGCAAATTTCAAACTGTTTATTTATTCATTTTGTTTAAAATCAAACCACTTTGACACATCCGTTTCGATTTTTTGACGATTTCGTGTTTTTTGGTGGTCACGGAACATTGAGCAAAATCAATGACTTTTCGACGCACAATTCGACCTAAGAAGAAGTGAGTTTTGCATCAAATGATGAATTCATCTAATTCAAAGAGAGACATGTTTTTTCATGCATGAAATAGTGATACTTTTACTGCAAAACGTAGAGCAACTATCTGTAGTCATTGGTGAGAAAAATACACTTTTGTATTAGGCGTCCTTAAAAAAAGGACGCTGGGTACAGTCGGGTACAGTTTTTTTCAATGCAGATTATTTATTTTCTGATATCTCAGTAGCCATAGATCACTCCATACACGAATAGCAATGTCTTTGAATGGATAAAGTAATTACCAACGTTGATATGCAAGTAGAAAATTATGATGTAGCCGTATAAAATCCTCTCAAAGCGCTTTCGACTCGGATTGTAACGTTTAGGCAAGCCTTAGTTGCATTACCAGGCTCTGAAGACACCAATTTTCCTATGGCAAGCAGCAAAAAAATAAGGAAAATATTGCTCTGACTTGGGTGCGACTTCATGTCATCGCTGGTTACGGCTGGCAGCGCTACCGCTAGTCTGCTGTGACTTACTGCATCAGTCTTGCACCTGTTGATATCTATCGATAGCGTTAGATAACAGTAGTGCAAATTATCGGTAAATCTTTGTACAGAACTCTAATCTATTGAATGTTGGTTTTGTTTAGATAAAATTATTTTCTGTTTCAGATTGACAGTGGAGCAAGCAGTTTCTCTGATGGAGGAAATGATTGAGGATGATGCTGACTTGATATCTGGCGATGACTTCATGCAACCACCACTGGATGCCAATGATTCGGCGGAGGACTCAGATGTTGAAGCCCAAACTTCATTATCTCATCTTGCTCGTAAGTAATCAACTAACTGCTGAAGCCACGCTGTCAATTGTAACCGGGCCAAATTCTGTTCACTTTGATGAACAAGACAGGGAAGATGAGATTGAAGATGCTGTCCAGGAACCATTGGCAAAAAGAGCTAGGATTTCGAAATCATCACCACCTGAAAGAACATGGGAAACCAAAGACTTTGTTCCTGTTATTGATAATTATAATTCTACTATTCCTGATCAAAAGAATTAATAAAACTATTCCTGATCCTTTATTGCAAGTACGCCAACTGATTTCTTCGAAATATTTTTTGATGAAGAGTTGTTGTTGTATATCTGTGAATGTTCCGAAAAGTACGCCAAACAGAAAGGCAACTTCACCTTTTACTTGGATGTTCCCTCCTTGAAAGGTTTCTTGGCCATCCTCTTGCTGAGCGGGTATAATGACTTGCCTCGACGTAAGATGTACTGTAAAGGGCCCTAGACGTGTTGAATCTGGCGGTGAGTGAAGCGATGTCTAGGAATCTATTTGACGAAATCCTTTGCTATCTCCACGTCTACGACGTTGAACATCTGCCAGAAAGTGATCGCTTTGGAAAGGTGAGGCCACTGCTGAACATGTTGAATGAGAAATGGCTCACTCATTTCCCGGTGGACACCAATCTATGTGTAGATGAATCAATGATTCCATATTTCATTTGTCCAATATGGGATTTGGTTGCACTGGGACAATCCGGCGCAACCGAATCGAGCATGCTCCACTTCCATCGGAGAAAGACATGAAGAAGGAGACTCGAGGATACAACTATTCGCTCACCGATTCAAATTCAAACCTGTTATTATGTTCATGGCATGACAACAACGTCGTATGTGCTGCATCCAACTGCCACACTGTAGAGCCACAACATGAGGCAAAACGCTGGTCTGCGAAGGAGAAAAATTCGATTCAAGTTCCCCAACCGAGTGTCTTGCGTATGTGTAGCACATGCATGGGAGGTGTCGATCAGTTGGATCAGAACATTGCCGTTTACAGAATCTCCATCAGAGAGCGAAGGTGGTGGTGGCCAATCTTCTCGTGGTTGCTTTGTACGACTGTCAATAATGCATGGCAGTTGAACAGACTTCATGGTGACAGTTCAACAGATGATCAGTTGTCCTTTATTCGATCATTTGTGCTGGGATATCTTACCTCATGCAAGGCAAGTAGGGCTTTTCCTCGAGTTTCTGGATCTGGAGAATGTCAATGTGCCTGAATCAGTGAAAACCAGTGAATCAATGAACCAGTGAAAACCAGTGAACACATCAGTGAAGTGTTCAACAGGCCACTTTCTGACCAGAATCCAGAAACTGAGAAAGTGCAAGCAGTGTCACAAAAAGGTCCAAAAGCTTTGCGTGAAGTGCGATGTACTGCTACACGTCGATTGTTTCCCTCTATTTCACATGTCAAAATAGAAAACTTAGCTATAATCAAGTCAGTTTGTTTTCACCCATACAATCAGATCCCGCATGTGGCCAAAAGAGGGGTTTTAGTAGCCTACTAAAGGAATCCTATAAGTATCAATATTTTATGAAAATCAGAAGCGTTCCTAAAAAAACACATGCCCATTTGTTCCCACCGTCCTTAAAAAAGGACGGATCCAAAATGGCCGCCAAAAAATACAAAATTGAAATTTGTTCATAGTAATCTACATTGACAACATTTACAAAGTTTCACTCCAAATCTATAAGTTTATCTGTGCTTGGGCACTAGTGGGTTAAACTTAGTATTAATTAAATCCTGACATATGCTACATACACAAGAATTACTATTAGATTTATTAGAAAGGAAAAATGCTGTCTGACAACCATCCTCATTTACCAATGTCATAAGCAAGTCGTAATGTTTTAATCAATTTATTTAATTTTCGATTACAACGATCATTTACGAACGGTAATTTAGAATGTGCATTACTGCATTTCTCTATATTAGTTTCATTCTTTTTCGCTCTTAATGAGCGTTCTTTTTATATTAAAACCATTATCTTCTAAAATTTTATCAAACTCACTCAAATTGTTTTGTTTCAATTCACTATTACTACACCGATTGCTTATTTTATTAATTACGTTTTGTATGTAGTTGAATTTCACATGTATCGGTAGGAACGAATCCTTTCGTAAAACTATTTTTGAATTTATATTTCAAGGTGGGAAATTAAAGTAATGCTGCTGCTATTTCTTTATACGCCAATTTATTTCAACGACTAAGTGTCGTTATCATCAGGCCACATATTATAAAAAGAAACTATTACAACTTTATCACTTTATTGTTGAATAGCACTCTTTGTGGTACCAAGAATAAATAATTTTGCCTGCATTTATTTGTATGTTTATGTCTAGGAATGGCAACCATTCGTTTGGTTTAGGGGATTCTATGGAAAATTTCATATACGGATATATACAGTCAAATACTTCCAATATTCGTTTAAAAAGATTCTCATCATATTCTATATGGCCCATTATGATGTCATCTATGTATCGTTTATAAAGTGTAGGGTCACATCCCAGCTTCGTCAGGGCACCGGTTTTGATCATATGCATAAATATAACTGCGAAGGATGGAGCAAAGTGACAACCCGTTGGTACACCTTTAATTTGTCTGTAGACTTATACTTTATATTGTCATTATACTTAATCTCATTGTTGCAACAAACCAATTTTGGAAGTTTTTCTATATTTTCTATGCTTATTTCAAAATTATTTATTTTATCCCAATTATTCTTCAAGTGTTCTATGTTATATTTAATGCCAGTTTCTATGGGAACACCGGGATAAAGGTTGTTCAAATCAAGCGATATAAACACTTTGTTATTGATAACTTCACCAAACGCATCAGGTAAGGATAGAAGGTCGTCAGTATTAGTTAAATGTGCGGATACAAATGCAAGTCCTTGACTTAGTATTTTCGATGTTATCCAATCTATTTTCTCTACACACGTGTTTTAACAGAGGCTATCGGTCGAACCGGGAAACCTTTGTCCGTCTGCGGTTTATGATCTTTTCCAACGTGAAAAAGTTGGCCACTTCCTGTACATGCACTTATTAATTTTTTACTTTGCTTTAGTAATGGACTCATTCCTTAAAGCTTCACACGGTGACATCTCGCTGTCCACCTAGTTACACCTTCTACTTTACCCTTCGGCGTCCGTTTTGCTGAACATCGTAGAAGCATTGATAACCTAGACAGTAATTACTAATTTAGACTGCTGTTATTATATCAATAAAGAATAAAGACAAAAACAATTTGTTCCACGACGTTGAGTTTGTATTATAAAACCGATATTTCACAACCGGTCTGACTGCGTCGTCCGGGCAGACTGAAGCGCACATCTCGCAAAGCAAAGCGTTAACATTATTCTAGACAGAATGACGTCGATGACAGTGTGCACAAAGACATGGCATCTTTGTAAAAACAATGCTGAATAGAAAGTCATAGAAATCAAATAATAAAGTAGAGAGTGCTCTGCGACTGCTGACCGCTCAGGATGCATTTGCATAAGAGCGGCGCGATGTCGACCAATGCGAATATTCAGGCAGTTACCAGATTGTCCAATATATGAAAGCTCACAATTTTGACAGAGTATCTTATAAATAACACCAAATCTTTGAGCGGAATCAACTTTATCTTTAGGATCAGGCAAAAAATTCCTTATACGCAGACATGGTTTGTAACAGGTCTTAACATGAAATCGACGCAGAATGCGAGCAATACATTCAGGTGTTTTTGAACTATAAGGAAAGAGTTAATCAGATAAAGTGCGTACAGCTCTTTCTATTGATGATATATTGTTACTCCTTCAGTTTTGATGAAATACGTCGGACTTTTGCTTCAAAAATGTGTTTTACCACCAAACATTCGGCTGTCCTATGGGCAGTCCTATTTCGGTGACTGTTGCAAATCTTGTCATGCAAGATGTTGAGAGCAGAATTTTTTGTCATCTATTGCTCATGTTAGCTCAAGTCAAACGCAAGGAGTTTGTGAAAACCTGATCGCGAGTGGGTATCCCTATCCGTTTGTTAGTGATAATATTTACAATGAGGCAAGTGTTGCTCGCGATGATCAAAATGAAATTGTTAGTAGCGTATATAGACAGCACGAGTGTATGGAATAATGACAGTGCAAGAGCCATCTCAGATCATATTGGGCTACGTCATTCTGATCGTTCTTTTACTGTAGACGACCCTATTCATACTAGGGTGGCTGATGCGAATGATATCAGGATCCATTGTCCATCCATGAACAGGAAACAAGAATTGATGAGAAGTCAGTATTGAAATGTGAACCATCTTTGGCTTGCCAGTTTGTCCATGAATAAGTCTGCGGCGGACGAAACGTCGGGCGGATTTGACATTCTTATTTTACGTCACTTGTAAATTATAAACGTCGCCATAAGAAGGGACGGTTCTCAATTTTTCTCGTAGGCTGTTCGAGAAAATTCCTTCGAGAAAGTTCCTTCAAAATGCTTCAATCGCCACGACTCCTTCAGATTCGAGGAATTCAGATCATTGCGCGAAAGTTTTCTCGATGATGTGGGACACTCCGATCATTGTTAAAAAAATTTAGCGGGCGCACAAAAAAATGTTCACAAACTTCTCTGTGGAACTTGACGTCGACTGTGTCTCTTTGTTGTGTGATCCGGTTGATAACAGTCACTGAAACTTTGCACAATTTGGCGTGTTTAATGTTGAATCGGCTGCTCATTGTTCGATTGCTATGGTATCATGTCAGCAGATTGTGCCATTTCATCAACGCTAAATGTTTCCTTTCCAGTCAAACAGAAGAAGAGACGACTTGTCTAATTGTGTGGCTGCGATGGTCCAGGGCAAAACGAATTGTTCTTCAAGATATCAGAGATTGATGGGCGAAGCTCATGGGCCACGTAATGTGAAAGGGGCAAGTGGAGAACGACTTTTTGTAACAAGAAAATTAAACGGAAGAAGTCTTTGAGGAAGACTGATCTGCGCAGGGAGGCCGAAAAAATCAGGATCTCGATCAATAGAGAAAAATGGAGAGCCGTGATCACCAACGTCCGCATCGAATAGGACACCGTGAGTGAGTGATTTAGTGTTAGGCTTTATCTCATGAGTCATTTCGTAGGCTGCAAAATCAATTAAAATGAAGAAAAGTAGATTTCGGCTCGGCTTAGGTACATATGTAATCTGGTGACCATAGTTTGCTTGGTCTAAGAGATATTTAAAATATTCCTCCAGGAAGCGAACCCCCCCCCCAAGTGAGGTGAGGGTCAAAATGTGGTGCATGCAACATTCGAGTATCCTGTTCTTAATTCGACTGTCGATCTTCCGGTCCTTCATTACATTTTGCAGCTTATGCAAGGCACATTTTCCTATCCCAAATCTTCTTTTGATTTCTTTTTGCAAGGTTTGATATCAGATATTATCACACTTTTAAGATAGTTAAAGGAATGAACTTGTTCTACTGCTTCATTTCTTATGTAGGTTGTACACCTTGGAACGATTTCTTTCTTACTGATGATACCATGTAGATTTAGCGCGTACGTTTCCCCGAAAATGACTGGATTTGGTCACTGAAAGATCAATTTTCGAACTTCATTGGAACAACACCTCTTTGAATGTCTATTTTGTCGACTTTCAGTAAAACACCTCAATTTCCAATATGGGCGCAGTATTTCATGAGTCTGTGAATCATGTCACGATCATCTATAGCACCATAGAAGACAATATGCTGTCCAAATACTACTTACTACAAGTCAAATAGTAAAAGAGCATTTAATTAGTCATTTCTGTGAAATCGTTTGAATTCCTTGAATTTCTTATCTCATGTTTGTATTCACATTTGAAGTCACGGATGAATTGGAATGTTTGCCTTCAGATAGGGCTGTGCGCTAGCCGTATCTGTACGCACCGGTGCACCAAAGTTTCAAAAAGGTGTGCTCAAACAGCTCTTTATCCGAAGCAGTTGAAGTATAGCCGAAACATAACTTACTTCGTGTTGTACGTAGATCCGACGGGTCCTATGTGTGAAAGTTAATTGAGACTTCAAAATCTAGATGTGAGGGTATCTATCTTTTATTATGAATGACCACATTTTTAAATTCAATGTGAATTCTACAAAGTACTGGGAAATTTCTGGTAGTGCAATACAATTTGAAGTACTCTTGAAAAGGCCTATTTTTTCTCTCATTGTCTTGCAAGTGACTCTCATCATGCTTACCCGTGCGAATCGATGATAGTTCTAATGCAGTTCTCTAAAACCGGATGAAAGCACAAATTACTAAGATGTGTTACAAAAAGTCTAAACATACATAAATTTCAAAATCATGAAAAGTGCAATCTCTGAAAGAAGCCACAACATCAGGAAAACCAGAAAACTCCGGAACAATAGCACTGCAATCTACAAATCCCTATGCGAGAAGGTCGCCATCTCGACTTAACTCTGCTTCAAGCAGTCTTTCTTCGGTGATGCTGCACTGTAAATTGCTGGATATGAAAATTAGATACAAACATATGCCAAATTCACATACAATTTGGAACTAACATTTGATGCGAGATTCTCGTATGTTTACAGAGATCTGGTATGTTTTTCATACGAATGCTCACTTATTTTCGTATGTGATTGGTATGTAGCGATACGAACCGTTCTGACTACGAACTCGTTCATTTTCTTTTACTTTCCTTTAATTTTCTATGTTATTTATGAATGATGTTATGATGTTAATGCATTTAGTCACATGCATGAATTTGCCGTGAATATAGTATTCTCTCTCTCTCTATCTGTGATTGACTGTTTTACATGGAAATACGAGGTGTTGGTATGTTTTATATACGAGACCCGATGCAAATTCGTGCTCATTCGCATGTGTTTCGTATGAACGCTTTAAGTCACATAGCAAAGAATATTACATACTTCTGTCAAATAACTCTTTTCAGTAATGCCAGTCGTGAATATTTCTTATTGATAGTGTGGTATTTGACTAGATTAGATTTACTGTGAATTTTATGCTGTACGAGTATGTCGGCGTTGTTACTAGTCTAGTAACATTAACAGGACACTTGGTAAACTCTACTTGATGAACCAAGTTGATTAACATCAATTCATTCAAACGATATCTTTCGTGCAATCATGTTGACTTATATATCTCAAACATAACTATTTTTGCGTTCATGAATTATAATGTGTTTTTATTTCGGATTGATGCTTAATTCCAAAATTACATAATACACAATTGTTGATGGTTGAATACTTATTGATTATTTATGAAATGCCTTAAACATGCATGTATTAAAATCGAATTCAGTATTGTAAGTTTGACTATTGAATGTCATTATCTCACTACTTGCAAAACAGTAGTAACATTAGTGTGATCTTTATTGACAAAAGGCCTTAAATCAACATACTTTATGCATCATTTATGCTTTCCTTTAATATTGTGCTGGTATGGCTTTAGTACATGTATTTAGAGCATACCGCATTTGAAATAACATACGAAAAACATACAAGTAGATACAGAAATAAACCAAAAAGATATTTTGGTATGCATTCTTCGTGTGATTTGTATTGAGCGATTTACAGTGTACAGTGTCACCCGAGCTAAAAAATCTATTGAAAGTTGCGCTGGACACTGGAATTCTAGCACTGGTTCAACAGCTGAAAAGGAGGAACAGGGCATTCACAATGAGATTCCGAAATCATGGGATGGTGAGAATTAAAGATTTCGTTGACTGAAATGGTAATCAAGAGCTTGGATCATCTCATTTTTGATATCTTCTTCTCGACGAGATGCATCGCTTGTTTTATCATGTGGCCGTGGTCTTCAAAATATTTAACTAAAATCATATGATGGGCTTGTATTGAATTGATGCATAATTGAATAATGTTCTCCTAGTTGGATTAATTATGTTGCATCCTGAAGATATTTTCCCTCCATATTTGCTGTGACTAAAAGAACAGGCAAAGTGAATGAATTGTAATTGAAATTGTACAGCAAATTATTTAAATTATCAATTGATCGAAATTCGCGTGTTTCTGTGCGCCGGTCCGAGAACCTGTGCACAATGCACAGCCCTGCTTTTAGAGAAAGAAAGATCTTCGGCATTTTATGCAAACGCAAATATGCATTCCTTGCACAGATTGACTTTAAGCGCATTCTAATTTTAAAAATTTTTCTTGCACTTGTTTCAAAGTCTCTCCGTCAGCCTAGCGTACACGCAATATTGGGTGACACCTCTCGTGCACTGCAAATCGTTCGCTACCAATTACATACGAAGGGTGCATAGCAGAGATGCAACCTGTCGCCGGTATACAAGTGCCGGCATGGAAAATCAGACCGGCAATACCGGTGTAATTCCGTTCCCGTCTTATTTGAATGTGGGCACAATACAAAAATCAATGACATGTCTGCTACATATAGGGAAATTAAAGATAATGCCAAACATATGTAGCATGCTTATTTCAATTAATCGACTAGATGCTAACATACATGTACCTATACCGTTATGGCAAATTTGGTCAATCGTACAGCTTACTTATTGCTAGGACAAAACGTACATAAATTTTGGGAGGGCCCAAAAAAGGCCCAGATATTCCTATCAGTGAAATGTGTTCGCAACGAGTCCCTCATTACCGCCTTCTCATCTGAGTAACGCACTTGGTATGTTATTAAGCCTAGTATAAGTGATAATGTTATTTCCTGTAGAAGATGTGTCCATAGACATATGCTGGCAGTAGCAAGACCTAAATCAGTTTGGTTGGACTTCCTGTAGGCCTATCTTGATTGATAACTTTGAAAGGTTAAATATCCTCGCTCAGCATTCATGGAGTTGCTATTGGTATGGGATTGTGAAATTCCTACATTCGGTCTCCCGAGAATCTCAGCAGGTTCCCGGCCGCCGGATCGGCAAAACCTCAGGCTGGTTTCCATCTCTGCTGCAACATAAGGCCCACACAACAATATCAACTGGTGTGGTAGTCGTATATTAGCCTACATATACATGTATATCAACAACAGCTATTTATAACAACATAATTTATCGAAACGTTCGATCGGTCCTGTACCGGTCGCCGATTTCAACTGTGATACATAGCAAAATACTTTTTTGATATATTTTAGTATCTATTAGCATGCTCTTTGTATGACATTTTAGATCTGGCATGATTTGCATACTAAAAACCAATATTATGCACCTAATGTTAAAGGAAAGCATCAATGATATGTACATTTTTGTCATTGTTAAATTGGAATCCCCGTCACAAGCCAACGGCATCTATGTGTCCAATCTCGCTATCGATCATGCTAATGTAATAGATCTCTTTGCATCTATGAATCAAATATGTGACAATGTGATGTCAGTAAGTCCAATTTGAAATTAGTTATCGATCACCATTTTTAAAATATGAAGATATCTCTGCATCTGTGTAGCAATCTAGTGCTAAATAATTTAATGTGTAGCAATGCATCGCAAATTATCTCTTGAAGAGCGAAATTTTGTTTTGAAAATGAATTGAAAATTTGAGAAATAGGTGACAGTCAGTGAATAGTGGCAGAAAATTTTCAACTCTCCTCATCCAGCTTGGAGTGCACTGTAAAATATTAAGTCCTATTTAAGTATGAATCTGAGTAATGAGGAGAAGAGTACTAGAATTATTGAACTTAATTTCACAGAAATAATAAAATGCATGTTGAATCGTAGTATGATGAAACATCAATGCCAATAAATTCAGTGAGTTAGCATGCAGCTGGTAGTGTCAGCTTGCGCTTGGATATAATATAGACTATTTGTAGACTACTTGTCTCTTCCCAGTTGAGACACGAGTGTGTGTACATTCTTGACGAGCAGTGACTGTATGTGGGAACAAGTGACACATAGCAAACGGTCAACGTAGTTCGGCACTCCTGTACTTTACTGGTCCCCATATGGGAATGCGAGAAACGACCTCCTGTACTTTACTGGTCCCTAAATATCCCTCCTTTACTTTGCTGGTCCCAAATTTAGCACGAACGCTGACGTGTTGATATGTGTCAAATCGTGCGAATGAACTATGGCTGGTGATCTTTGAACTCCCACGCATTGTTTTAAGGGATTGGCTATCTCTGTATTTAGTGTGTTGAGAAGGAATTTGACGTGAAACTCGACGTCGAACAACATGAGAATAAGCGACCTCGCGAAACACTGCGCCTCCTTTGCTGCCGCCCGCACATTCTTGGACATCTTGCTGAATGGCATATAGTTTCTTAATGTTTTGAAGCAAAAAATGCTTTAATTGGATAAATATTTGTTTATAATTTGGGACCAGTAAAGTACAGGAGTGCCCATAGTTCCTCATAGTTCATGCAACACAATTATCACCCGAGTCACTTCTGTCTCAGGTAGCGAATGCTGAGGAAATGACGGCTTGGCGTGTTCCTGCATGTCAAAGTGGGTACAATGAAACAAGTACCGATCCTGCAAACACCAATCTGTGACATTTCATCGATACGATGTTCTCTTAATGAACCTAAGACATCATTTTGGATCAAAGGCATCCTCATCCTCCGCTTTGAGCCGTGCGAACGTCTATCATTTTCTCCGATTGCACTTTGAGTTCTGTCAACGTTTTCCCGACGCTGATTTTAGTCTTGCCAACGTTCGCCCACTTCACTGACTGTGCTTTGATTCGTGTGCATATTTTATTGCTATGATCCAAATGCATTTCCGTTTAATTGCCAAAGCAGTTCTTCGATGGATGTGAGTTTGCGATATAGCGGGTTGGATATACCGTATAGTATTTTTCGATATAGTGGAGGTGCTATTCCTATTTGGTTCATAATAATGAGTTCTAATATGAGTAATGTTTAGGTACTGTGCTTTCGAACCCAAAGAGTTCGAAAATGAATACTAATATTTTCAAAATCAAAGAATATTAGATTCTAGGGCTCATTTTGTAGTCGGAGTTAATACCCAGGTTCAGAACTCTTTCAAGTATTCAATTGGGACTTTGTGAATAACGATGTATTAAATAGATCAATAGATTAATGTCAATGGATATGTGGAAGACTCTTCTCGTTCTGGACACCTTGTGATTGTCAACAGTGTAGAAAATTAATATCTGATTGCTCAGACGCTAGTCGAAGCCCCTCAATCATCAGAATGCAGTTTTCAATTCAATATCAACAGAAGATCTGTGCAATTAATGATTGCCGTTACATATCTCGATTCATCCTTGGTATGATGATATTGATGATCTGATATGTGATCGCCGTCTACAATTTTGTGAAGTGAACCATTGCGAAGCGACGCCCGATCTTCCCGATAGAATTGCTTGGTCAGATGAAACGCAGTCGGGCAATGTTGACCTTCGTCCCACTGCGGGAGGATTTCAGGAGGAAAATTTCGAACAGATTACTTTCTACGTTTTATGCAACTTTTCACGGAAGGAAAACAAATTTGGCATTATACTTTTGGCGTGAGAGCTGCTCTAAAATTTGAATTTCTGGATTATTTTTGCTGATTTCGGTATGTATTCACTTCTAATATATATTGCCGTATCAATTCTTGATGAAATAAGTAGAGATTATTTAAAAAATTCTTCTTATCAATACAAATATATTCACAACTGCACAATTCTTGAATTTGAATTGCTTGCTTTTCATGTATCGATGCTTGAAAGTTGAAATTCAAATTTCAAATATGATTTTTTTACTATTTTGTACTTTTTAGATCTACATCTAGAAATATTTAAATTTTCAGAATCATGTTACTTTAGGGGATGAAATATGGGAAACTATTATTTACATCTGCATGAGACGACTAATCGTATTTCAGAAAATGTTCTAATAATCCGATTTGAGTTGAACTGAAATTTTGAATTATTTGACCTTCACCTCAACCCACGGATGATCTTTAAAATTAAAGAACTGCTGTTTTCCTGAATCGTCTTACAATGCCCCTTACAATAAGTTGAGATTGAATTGGGAAGCTAGAAGAAGCTGAGCGCCTTTTATGAAAAAGAAGAGGTCTACTTCAATTTTCTGCATACAATTAGTAATTTAAAGTCACTTTCTACCGTGAAATTCTGCTTTTTCATATGCAGGGCGGGTGTAAAGTTGATAGGTAGTAAAAATTAGCTGTAATTCTTCCAATTTTTACCGGATTGTGATGCAATTTGATGTGCATGCACTCCATAAAGTAGGAATATGCTTAGAATAAGTTTTCATGGAATGGAGTCTCTCAGAAAATATTCTTTTTTCTGGAATCTTTAAAAAAAACTTGTTATCTTTTTTCGTCTAGAGCTAGACGAATCAGCTATGAAAATCAACTAGGCAGTGAAAATTACATAGCTTAATGAAGAACATATCCTCTCTGTACCTATAGAGCATAGAAATCTGTTATCTCTTATACATGGTTTCTATGAACAGTCATAACCGTTGAAAGAAGCTTCGTAAACTTCATTGATTGCGTACACCTTCTGACCACGTATTTCATTTCTAACCAAATTAAGATGAGCTAGCGGTTGACCATTACAGAGCGTATGCAAGTTGCTGTACTATAGAAGGTCTAGAACTGGTGGCTTTCGGTTAATGGGATAAATGAGCCAGAGACAATAAAAAGTTGTCATAAGAAGCTGACCACTGGGTCTGTTACGGATCCACAGAGGAGTGGACTTCCATGAACGTCATGCTCTGAGAAAAATAACACTTGTTCGGTAAATGTTTTCAATGAGTCCTCAGAAGTCCACACGTGATGCTTGTGAAAGCGGACTATCAAGGCACACGGTGCGTTCTGTAAAGAGTTAGAGGCCCTTGGAAGCCTCATGTTGTGCAAGAACTATAGAGTAGGGACATATAGGTAGAGTGTCGACTCAAAAAAGTATCTGTATAAAGCGAAAGTTATTATATGAAAAGATTCAGTTTTTTGCGGAGATTACGCTCCCGTGGTCCGAAAAAGCACTTTTAAAAAGTGAAAATTTTGCCATTTTATATACTACCGAGATGACTTCCCTATAAAAGTATTAGAAACATGTTGGATATCAAAAGGAATGAATATTTGCTAATAAGTATCCTAACAAGCGTCCTAAGTTTCAAGTATCCTAAATTAAGCTGATTATCAAGGGAATTTCATGATCCGTATTATAATGGAAGTCTTAATGGAAAAATCGCGATATTATTCATGCTTTCTTGGCTGAAATTTCAAGTTTTCAAATTCAATTGTCATCGGGAAAATTAATTTTCAAAGTTAATTGAAATCATTGTCTTTGATTGTTACGTTGCTCTACCAGTAGCATGATAACGCTTAAGAAGATTCTCTTGAGGGTCAGCATGAAAGCAATAGCAGGTCATCGAGTTACTAATTCAACAAACATTACCTCTCCAAGGCTGTCATGACACGGAGGATCTGTAAAATAATATCACTTCCTTCTACATTGCTATCATGATCAGTCAATTCCGTTGTAATTTCTTCAAAACTGCAAAAATAGGCATATGTCACATTTGGTGACAATACCACCTTTATCTCCCTTGAGTTCATTAAATAAAATCGGATGTGTATGTACTTTGTGGATTTAATAAATGCGGAGTTGCCACTCTACCTGATATACCTATTCTATGGCAAGAACTAACTCTTCAAGACTTTGACCGCAGGATGGAGTTCGCCGAGACAATGCAGGATTGGTTTGACCAATGGCCAGCAATGTTGGAGAACATTATCTGGACTGACGGAGCCGCAATATGATAATATATTTTCTATATTAGATTTAAATTTGATTAGCATAAATATTCTATTTCTAGGAAAGTATAAATGCGCTCAAAAAGAATGAATGCATGGTAACTAATTGGCTAAGTAGACTTTATTCGCCCTGTGCATAGCATGCAAAATAGAGTTTGAAGGAATGCGATCTTTCTTCATTTAGATTCTGATAGATGTCAAGACTCTTACTGAAGTTTTCAAATGACGACAAATACATCAGGAGATCGGGAGCAGGTTTTGTTTTGGCAGACACTTCCATGAGCATTATAGGCTGAAGATGGGAAGTATCTATTTGGTAGAAGATGTCATCTAGATGTTAAGCAAAGCCGTTGAATTGAGAACCTGAATACAGATTTTCATCTAATTGCCATTAGAAGTTAAATATTCAAGTCGGCACATTTCATAGTGGTATTGCATTTTCCATTTGTCATGAGAAACCTCTATAATGCATGCGCTGAGAATCTGTCATTATCATTGTTTGCTCACAAGTTCTGCATAATGTGATTGAAGTGAAAGCGACCATGTTGCAAAAGATAAGAAGATTTCAACGGAAAAGCAACACGTATGCGTTGCTAATATCTCTTCTGCACCTGATTTTGATTTGACCGCCATTTCCGATGAAAACTAAGAAAAGAAAGTTTAATTCCTAACTTTCAGAAGAAGACGACAGACGTGTAATGGAATTTGATTCCTAAGAATGAGATAAATACAAACTGCGCACAAGTACTAGAATATTTGGAAACACTAGCACACGCCTATTTTCTGTATTAGGCCTAGCACTGAGCCGCTGAA
Source organism: Prostheceraeus crozeri (assembly GCA_907163375.1). Taxonomy (NCBI): domain Eukaryota; kingdom Metazoa; phylum Platyhelminthes; order Polycladida; family Euryleptidae; genus Prostheceraeus; species Prostheceraeus crozeri. The sequence continues at coordinate 111,984 of CAJQUW010010549.1, forward strand.
CCCATCAAGCACGGCTACGAGTTCTCAGCATATTACATGTATGTCAATAAATGTAAGGCTTTGTGTTTGATGGTATTGACACTTGATGCTGGTATAAGTTCACCCTTTCTTCATCACAAATCTACATGCAAGTCACAAATAGCTTCACTATTTTTAGATACATATTGGTTGATAGACTTTGGATACCATTAGATTAGGATGGACCATTTATGCATCTTATGAAGCTTAGGTCATGCTAACTTGAATATGATTATATACAAGGCATGTACTATCTTGAATGCTTAGACCAGTTGCAGAGCAACATATGACGAAATAGATGGTGACAGGGTATGCAATTCTGTCTGCGGTTATAGAGAAATGGCGCTATCAGAAAAGGAGCTATCACAAGCATGACGAAATCATGCTATATGTCAAGAAAATATAGAAATCAAAATTCTCTTTCTATCCATGCTTGAAACCTGGATTTCAGTAACTTAAGAAATGATAATTTGACATAACATTACTGTAGTGGTATAAACATAATAGAGGAGAATTATCTACACCTCTTTCATGCGGTAAATGACGCGAATGGAAATGAGAGGATTTGGATCTTTCCATGAGCTATTAGCTATTTTCCAAAGAGTTCAAGACAGTGATATTAAGAAGTGTGTTGTGAGTCAAATGTGAGGTGATTGAAGTGTAAAGACAGGCTGTACTGCGGTAGTTCATGTTTTCTATTGATTTTGGGCTGAAGCTGTATGATTGATTCAGTATATGTAATAAGATCGTGCACTGTAAATTGCTCATTACTGTAAATCACATACGAAGGATGCATACCAAAATATTTTTTTGGTTTATTTCTGTATCCATCTGTATGCCTTTCGTATGTTATTTCAAGTGTGGCATGCTTTACTAAAGCCTTACCAGCACAATGTTAAAGGAAAGCATAGATGATGTCTAAAATATGTTGATTTAAGATTTAAGGCCTTTTGTCAATAAAGATCACACTAATGTTACTACTGCTTTGGAAGTAGTGAGATAATGACATTCAATAGTCAAACTTACAATACTGAATTCGATTTTAATACATGCACGTTTAAGGCATTTCATGAATATTCAATAAGTATTCAACCATCAACAATTGTGTATTATGGAATTTTGGAATTAAGCATCAATCCGAAATGAAACCAAAGTAGAGTTTACCAAGCGTCCTGTTAATGTTACTACGCAAGTAGCAACGCCGACATACTCGTAAAGCATAAAATTCACAATAAGTCTAATCTAGTTAAATACCACACTATCAATAAGAAATATTCACGAATGGTATTACTGAAAAAAGTTAATCGACAGCATTATGTAGTACATATATATAT
>CAJQUW010010550.1:0-145000 GCA_907163375.1 Prostheceraeus crozeri
CCAATATGAGACATGAGTTGTCCCAGCGGTTACGGTCTCAAATATGACACATTCCCTTGCCACACTTATCACTACGGCATCGTCCGCCGCCCCGAAGGAACACCCTGTCAGTGGAATATTACAGCAAAACTCTCCGTGTCTTGCTCGCTTTCAGTGATAAGCCGCTTATACCATGAGAAGGCTGGCTCAGACATGAAAACCTGTAGAGTTGGTAAGAGGTGGACAGACTTTTAGCAGCTTGATAGCAAGCCGTAGAGAGCTTGATTCACCAGCGTTTTGCAATGGAGATGTTTAGAGGCCACCCATGACAAGATAGCTAAGACTCAACCGATTGGCGTTCAAAGTGCTACGTTGAGAGCTGTGTCAAATGCCCAACATGAGACATGAGTTGTCCCAGCGGTTACGGTCTCAAATATGACACATTCCCTTGCCACACTTATCACTACGGCATCGTCCGCCGTCCCGAAGGAACACCCTGTCAGTGGAATATTACAGCAAAACTCTCCGTGTCTTGCTCGCTTTCAGTGAAAAGCCGCTTATACCATGAGAAGACTGGCTCAGACATCATTAAAAATGCTTTCATTGACTTCAGCAGGGTCGAAAACCCCAGAAAACCTCCAAAACTAGTGAATTTAAATTTTTCAACTTTTTAGCACTACTTATGAAATTTTATAAGTAGTCCATCACTTAGGGCAGGTCAATAGCAACCGAACCTTTTTGAATCAAGTCAAACGGACTTGTAGAAGCAAAGTTACAAGCCTTTAAAGTTTTGGAGTCTTTTATGGCCTGGAGACGAAGGCCATCTCCTGGCGAACCTCTAAGTCTGACGCATTAGCTGATATCAGCAATGAAATTTTCTCAGTCGGTTTCTTACAGAAACTCGGAATTTGGAATGTCCGAAGCTATCATCGGAGCTCAGAGAGACGACCTACCTCTGACGATCGTTCTCCTCTAAATGACAAGTCTCTGCCGGTTCCCAGCTTATATAGTGTGTGGCGATCAGCTGATGACGTAATACCCATCATCCAAACACTAAAAATCCGTCTATCTCCGGTTCTAGTGCTCCGATTGAGCTAGAAATACACCATTTCCATGTAGAATTTGACGCTGAATCCGAATCTGGCCTCCGTTTTCCCATCCGATGCTTCGTTTTGGCTCTACAGTAGGCAGCCATCGCAAAAATTCTAACTCGTTTTTCCGAAAAATGTTGAAAATTTTTCTCGCCGATTGACTTGAAACTCACCATACAGATAAAGAATTTCACGCTGATTCCAAATCTGAAATCCGTTTTCCCATCCGATGCTTCGTTTTGAAGCTAGAGCCCAAAACGTCCCAAATTCTAACTCTGTCGTTTTTCGCCAATGTCCCAAAATCTTAAATGGCGTCTCACATCTAAACGAAGACAGATAGGAACAAGCCGATTCTTTCACTGAATTTGTCTCACTCTTAGCTTTCAAACGAGCTATCGCACGACAAAATCCGTCCACTGGAAGCCAAAATCGAAGCGAGCTGTCCAGAGGGGGGGGGGACGTCAGCGAAAATTTTTTCTCTCCGATTGACTTGAAACTCACCATACCGATGCAGAATTTCACGCGGAATCCGAATCTGGCCTCCGTTTTCTCATCCGATGCTTCGTTTGGGCGCTACACACCAAAACGTCCCAAATTCTAACTCTGTTAAAATTTTGAAGAAAAATTTTTTCTCGCCGATTGCCTTGAAACTCACCCTACCGATGCAGAATTTTACGCTGAATCCGAATCTGGCAGCCATTTCACCATCCACGACAACCTAGACGGTCGCCCACGTCAACCTAGACGGTCGCCCACGTCAACCTAGACGGTCGCCCACGTCAACCTAGACGGTCGCCCACGTCAACCTGGACGGTCGCCCACGTCAACCAGGCGGTCGGACCAACTCACCCGAGTCTCACACTCTGTCGTTGCAGAGGGGGGGGAGTCAGCGAACAGTTTGTGAACGTGGACCCACCTGGCCGGCACACCACGACAGACTACAACCTCTGTCGTTCCAGAGGGGGGGGGAGTCAGACCCGAAGCACCACGGCGGCCGACCACGACACTCTGTCGTTCCAGAGGGGGGGGCGCTGTGTTTATTATGGACCTTTTATTACTACTCTGGTGTACCTTAATTTCATAGGCCTGTGTTTGTATGTGGGAATATTTTTTGCCTCCCCATTTATGAGTTTGCGTTCAACCAAGGTATCAAATTTTATCTTCGGCGTTAGCATCATAATGGTGTATGCGGCCATCAATAGCTAGTTTGCCGGCATGTGTTGAAGCTTTTCCTGTAATTTGAATCATCGCACGCGAATAGCATGTTTAAAATTTGTCTCAGCTGTTATTCAAATATGCTAATTTTCTGTACAGCATTTTTACACGAGCAAGTTTTGGTAATGCAAAGCTAGCATTTGCAATCTAGGACATGCTGTATGATAAAAAATAAGCGTGTTCTGTTTACGAGAAATTCACATGACTCGAATTCTGCCATATAAGGTATTCAAATATATCATCTGGCAGTTTGTGTTTAAAATGCATTGTGACATCAAGCATTGTTGTAAACAAAACTTAAGGGTCTCATCACTACGTGTGATGAATCGAATTTGAGTTTGAACATTTTCTATTAGAATGGCAGTGATTTAAAACCAGGTACAAACTTTATGGACACCCTGTATATCATAAACACACAAAAACGCACTGTGCCTAAATTTCTGTCTTTGAGATTTTCTCTTCATGTTGCAGACATGCCATGAGAATTGCCAACAATGATCAACTAATCACGTCGTCGACGAAGGAACGACTAATATTCGGATTGATCATCTTTAATTAATAGAGAATAGCTTCTAACTTTGAATTTATCAGTAAATCGATGACAGAAAATTCAAAATGCATGCTCCCGATACGTCCGACGACTTCCAAGATCGGCGCATAATCACAGATCATAAGAGAACTTCATTGATTGTCAACATCCTCAAGGATTCCATACAAGATATGCTGCCTCGTTCATGAATGCTTCTGCTGAAATACACATGCGTATTTGAAGGATATGCCAGCAACTCGATCTCTCTTAAGTCACAAAATGCATCCTTACTCCTCCTCACACTTCTGCATTCGAAGAGTGTCAAAGGAGCGTTCTCCGTCGCAGGGCCCATTCACTGGATCAGCCTATCTCATGAGTTGCGATCGCGAAGAACGGTGAACTACATGCCCAAGACTGAAAACTTTCAAGTTTTCTTCTTTTTCTTCATTGTGACTCACCTCTCAATGTTAGGTCTACTTACGCAACCTGCTTTCATTAAATTTCTGGTTTGCATTAAGGTCCATTTACACCGAACGCGGTGAGGCGCGTCCAACAAAAATGCCTGTTCTCACCGAGCCGCGTGGCGAGGGGCGGGAAAGGGGAATGGAGAAGGGGGGAACTGCAAATGCCATATCATTATGGACACTTCGTATTGCTAAATAATTAGCATATTCATATTCCTTCTGTCACATGCATTCGAACGAGCCCAAACAAGACACCATAATATGACACTTAAGCGAGATAGTTAAATGACGTTCTCAGTTTTCAGAATTTACAAGAAATCAGATGCAACATTTCAAGCATGATGACTCAAAAATGATATCTAAACGACACATACTCGAGGAAATACAGATACATTTTGCATTAGATCTACGAGCGTGAACAAAGTGTGATGTAATCAGGTTCTTAGATCTGCAAGTTTCATCAGACGAGAACAGTTCGTTATGAATTGAAGTGTTTCTAGGGGCAGTCTATTTTAGAGCAACATCCGAGTAATTCTATGATGAGTTTTGGTCGACCAACAGTCTAGAAAACAGTCTCAATCTGAGAAGAGCACTGAGTTCAATATGATATGGCGACAAAAAGGCATTCCGTCCTGTTAATTTTCGTTAAGTAAATCCGAATTTGCAGAAATAATTATCTTGCGTATCAAAATCTATAAGTTGTGGTTGTCATATGATTTGAGGGAATATCAGATCAGCTATTTCACTGCCAATACTATTCATAAATCAATCCTTTTGTGAAACTGTCAACACAGTCATAAGGTATATATCGACTCTTGTCACGCACTGCGATGAGCATGAGCGATAGAAGCGAGCATTTTCAAGGAGAAAAAAATGACTGCTGTTTGCAAAATAGATGCCACAATCATCTTCTTAGTGAAATTTCCTTATAAATGAAGTGTGTTTCAACTAAATTGGTTAAGAATTCTGCGATCTGCGTCAAATAAACGATATGAAGCATTTTGATGACTTAATCGCAATGCTTGAAGGAGTGGCGAACAATTAAAGACGGATGAAAGAGACCGATATTGCTTAAGTTATTTTTTCCGATTGTAAATGAAGTAATGCATACTTTTCAGTGATTTACATTGCAAATTAATCGTTAGGATATGACCATGATCATGCACTGATAAGGGATTTTGATGTTCATTTGGTCAGATCGTCCCCACGGAAGGTCAAACATGTTGGATAGCTATGTCGAAAGTCAGTCATTTCTCTGCACGAACATTTGGCAACGTGTGGTGTCAGGTTTCAGTGCGGCGGGTAGAGCAAGCCGCGAGGCGTATTGGCGCGGGATGGATTTTCCTATCTCGTAAAGCAAACCGCACGTCATTACAGAACTTTTTTCTGAAATTTCTTTGACGCGTGGTCCCGCGCGTCTGGTGGGAACAGTCCCATAGGTTTGTTAAGGTTCTGGACCAAAATTCTGGACGCCTGAGACGCGCTGCGTTCGATGGGAATGGACCTTTAGGGTTGCCACTTCCCTCCCTTCCTCGCCCCCACATATCAAAATTTGTAGCTAAATATTCTGTACATTATTATTACTGTTTAACATTTATTCGCTGCAACTGATTTTAAAAGCTTGCTTACTGCTCTTCTCACATTTGTGCTTTTATGGAGCTTCCTTCTCGATCAACTCCCACCAACAAGTTATAACAACTTCAAAACACACTGATCAGATCTCGAAAAACTGCAGACAAGTCGCATCGCATCTGCAGTGGCATCTCATGACAAGTGACTTGGCATTTCATGACAAGTCGAAATTCTCCTAATTCCTCGCGCATCATGAATATTCTTCTGACCCAGAATCTTCTCTATCTTCTCTGCAACTTTGCGTCTCAAAGTTAGCAAAAGCACAAGTCGAACGTTGAAACCAGACATGATGATTATGACGCTTTAATTTGAAGCGCGTCGATAATATCAATGTTAATAGAACAACGCTGACGCAATTGTGATTAGTCATCCGCTAACTTTTCCAAAATGTCAGCGATTGACACTGCGTCTATCGCAAGCGTCTAGCGTCAAAGCAACGCATCAGCGCCGAACTTCAGCGATTTTCAGTCTGAACTAGCCTCAATCCTTCTTATAAGAGAGGTATCTACATGATAAACTTTCCACAAAACACACTTGAACTAAACAATGTTCAATAAATTTCTATGGCACAGCAAACGTGCCGGTTTTCCTCAAATTTATGATAAAAAAGTGTGGATACTTTCTAGATTTTAAAAAATTGATCTTCGTCGCACGGCAATCATCTCAATGTGTTCCATCTGAGTGGAATACACTACTACGTCAGGAAAATTGACGCTTCCTCCAAGTGCTTCTTCACAACTGTAGACCAGCATGAACATAAGTTTCAAAAGGAAAAATCACTCTCCTTTGACTTAAATTATCTCACAATGACAGACATCTGATCGAATTCATCTTCAAGACACTGATAACTTCGAATATCATGAACATGTAGTCTTGATACACCATCAATCAAAACTCACAGAAATAGTTAGTTAGCGTGAGAAAATCAATTTAATTTGTCAATGAAATTTGTCAATTATGAAGTGAAGAGCCAATATTCTCATACCAGCTCGTTTATTTCTTTTGTGAGTATAATTATTTTGTATACATTATAAAAGACAACAAAATATTTCCAAATTTCTGTGTACTGCATGTAGGTTTTGTAAAAGACCTTTAGTGAAGTTTTGTTGAACCTGATCAACAGATTTCAAAATATCAATACTAGGGCCTATTCGAAATTTCCGAAATCTTGTTCTGTGGTGAACTTTTGAGCTCAATTTCCGCGCATCGATGATTTTTCTCTGAAAAGATAGTGTTCGAAGTGCAAACTTATGGGAAAACCCAGAAATTCATTGTGTAGTCATATTCTTACACAAAACATGAGCCATTTTAGAAATTGCAAAATGTAGAGTTCTCGATGATATATCTGTACGTGTTAAACAGAGGGGTAACTTCACACCTCAGAATATAGTCCTATTTCAACTATTAAGATTCCTATCGTACCAGCGACCTACAAAGCTCATTGGAACCATGCATCTGGCCCCTATTATAGAAAAGTTTACCCATTCCTGAGTAAGAGGGTTCTCATGATGCAACACACAAAGTTGCAAGATCTAACTCAAGACAAAGATGCAAGAACCTTGAGTACTCGGTCTTCTAAAAGAATACTTCATGACTGGCCAACAGTTCTTCAGCTTATCAAGTTATATTAGTTTTGCATTTTTCATGCAAAATTCATGCTTTAATCTATCATTCTGTCTATCAATGGCAATCCAACTTTGTAGTTATCAGCTTATTCCGAATTCGATATACTTGCAGATCATACTATGGTAAAATCGTTGTCACATACTAATGCACCCAATAATCAAACTTAATTATTATCTACATACATGTACATGTGCACTGTGCATGTTTTGCTAGTCACACCCATAACAAAAGGAATAAGCATAACATAGACTATAACATAGTCAGATAACTTGCGGTGCTTTTAAATATTAAAGTTTTTGGCAGCATCAGTCATTATAGGCTTTCCCCAACATGAAGAAAAAAAGCATCTCAAGCTTGTTTTTCCAAACAAGTGGTCCGGTATTTTGACATTGCCTTTGTTTATTTTAGCACAGTAAATGTTGTTCACGTCTTTGCATCTATATTGCGTCAGATTTTTCATTGTGTTGTTTTCTTCTCCACATTTTTGGAACTGCACAAATTACATATAGGCCTATGTAATATATATAATCAAGTACTCTGCATATCAGATAGGGCCTGTATATAAACAAACCTTGTTAAGATCATCTTCATTTTCATGTCAGACAGCATATCAGATGGGGCCTGTATGTAAACAAACCTTGTTAAGATCATCTTCATTTTCATGTCGATTATGTGCTTTTTACATAATTATGATGCTCTGTAAATTACATACGCATGCACGCATGTGCATGTATTATGAAAGAGAGCTACTATTTATGCGTGCAATAAACCAGGGTATAATGCTTATGTAATGCAACAGTGCAACAGCACCTATTTAGACAGTTACCAATGTAGTAAGTAATGAGGAGATTGAATAATATATTACTAAAATTTAAAAGCGAAGGAACGTTGCGGCCCAACTCTTGATCACCAACAATCGCCATGGAGATGAAGAAATCTTTATTAATGAATCAAATCCGGTCAGTGATCCCTCATGAGAGCTCAATTTCTCAGCAAGCATTGTAATAGCTAATAAATATTTTCAGCTGATATCGAGAAACTTGATTGACTTGTTGCCTGACAAGACCAAGAATCCTGATATTTTCTGAATATCGATTTGCATGTTATTTACAAACTGCTTGAATAGCATTAAGAAACGCTGAACTTTTGTTAGCGACAAGTTAGCGGATCTACATCCGATGACGTCAATGTGCTAGATGTAATAGAACATGCGAATTTCATATCAAGGGAAGAAAAGACAGAAATCAAATTCTGTCTACATTCTCATCGGCACATGCGATATTTGTTGAAAGCAACTTTACAGTTTCCATTGCTTTAAGCTACTTTGAATTGCATTAATGAAAACTCAATACAGTGAAAAATTGGCCTACTCATGCACATGAGTCATCGTCAACGTTATCATTACTTTTGCACGAACACATTGTGTATTATACTTTTAAGAAGCTGCGCTCTTCTAGCTCATCATACGCAACTTTCCGTCAAAACAAATGGTAGTTTTTAAATTGAAATTTGAATAATTTTTGATAAACATGTTTTCTATTTAAAGAAGCATACTGACAACCAAGTTTTATGTTTGAAAATCATAATCATACGGCAACTAAAAAAATGACAAGAATGATTCAAGTAGATGGTGGATTAGGACAATTCACAGAAACTGAACAGATCGTGCTAGATGCACTAATGCCACGAATCACATTTTATTGCATCATAGCTCTTGACACAAAAGGATTCATTTAAAGTTCTATCCCAAGATTAGATACTGTATTTAATTCAAATTGCATTGGCAATGCAGTGGTAATATTGGCTCATGAACCCGCAGAAACTCGTGCATTAATTTTTGCCACGTTGCAGTTTTATAATGATTTGTTTGATACTAACTCCATAGAGATTCGAAATTATGTCATGTTCAGCTTTTCTCAGCTGCACGAATGCATAGTCTATGTCCATATGGACACCTTCATTTTTTAATTTATTTGTCTATTTATTCATAAAGTTCCAGAGCACGGCTTGTGAGTACCGGCGTCTCCCATACATCTCTTCTACTATTTTACTCTATAAATTTACTGGTAAATCAAGCACTATCGGCTACTGTTCTAATCCTTATGTATGACTGGTTTTCATTATCTTTCACAATGACTTTTAAGTTGTATATTCTTTTGTGGCCAACAGCTTGCAGAATATTTTTTCATTATGTACAATGTCATTAGGTACTCTGTGTTTGAGCGCGAGTTGAAAAAGCATGGGTAAATTGTCGGAAGCGATCTTCGCATTGTTTACCTAACATTTTATTAAATTGCGTCGGTCTATCGTCATCCAAATTGGATATTTGAAGATATTTTGTATAAATTGACTTTGAATTTGTTTGCATAAATTCATTTCTTGCTTGCTAGGCTCTTCCGCTTTTAGCTGACTATTTGCTTTGCTTTGCAAGGCGAAATTCAATAGATAAAGGTTCGATACTTAAATTCCCAAGTTACCTCGTCAGTTCTTTGTTGTCATGAGTTTATGGCTGATATTCCAGATAACTCTTAGTAAACGATGAAAATTCAACATTCGCTGTTGTGTTTTACTTATGATCACTGTTCAAAATAATTCATTCCCATCGGAATGATCTCTTAAATACAAAAGCAATGAGAATTATCAGGAACTCTTCCTCTTATCATGCTTTGAAATGACGATTTATGAAACATTACAAGTATAAACGACATTGAAAATAAAAAAACCGATTTATGAATTCATATGAAATTTTAACAAGTTCTTCAATATGTAGGAGAAAGGATATTTCCCGGATTAGAAAGAAGTTATCACACTTTTGTGAATTCTGAATATGTTATTTCATGTATAGCTACGCCAGCTAAGTTAATTAATGAATCCGATTCCATGAAGCTTACATCTAATTTGGTCCTTATGTTGAAGTATTGATCCATCCGATTGACTCTAGTGGTGCAAGCGTACTGCAGCTCAGTTGATAGACCAACTGGTAACAGGGTAATAGGTAAATAGGTAAACAGATTGGTTGTGGGTTCAAGTCCCGCCAATCGTAGGCACTTTTCTTTCAATTTTCTTAGCAATTCAATACCCTCAAAATTCAATAACCTCAAAATTTCTTACGCAAAGAGATGAAATGTCAGAAGTGGCATTTGTCCACTGACAGACGTATGATGTCAAAACTTCTTGAATTTTACATTTTCATCAAACTAATTGATTTCTGATTCCACCATTGATTTCCATTTTAAAACGGATATCGACAATTCATTTCATATGTATGCAATATGTATGTATGTTTCATAACTTTTTTCATCGCCTTACTCATGAGTTGAGCAGAATAAACTGGCAATTAAGGTGAAGATGAAAAGAAATGTGCCACCAGCTTTCACAGGAATTATTTATTCTTTAAAGTCAAATATTTAGCCTTCCTCTACGGGGACTTGACATGTACTCGTCAAGTCTCTTTCGATGAGGGCAAAATGTAGGACTTCAAAGAATTAATAATTCCTGTAAAAGCCGGAATCACATTTTTTCATCCATATCACTCCAAGGATGGCCGAATTATCTAAATTAAGGTGAAATTAAATTGATCAATATTTTTTGTTGTGTTCATGATTGGACATTGTTGAAACTTTCAGCGATACTTGATAATAAGGCTAGATTGTGCCCATTTTAGATCTATTTGTCAAAGAGAAAGAGGAAATTTTTGTTTCTTTGCAATTCGTGAGGAGAAAAGACTTGAGCACTTCTTATGTTGCAAAGATTGTCGTTAATTATTTTCGGGTATGGTAGGCCTACCGAGACACCGGAGTGAAATTAAATGTATTGATGCTCATGACAAGTCCGATACTTCTATGAATAAAATTGTATTAGACATAGGCCATATAACGGCATTATCGCAACATGCACATTGAATAAAGTTTTGAAAATAACCAGAGTTTTGAAACTGCCGTAATACACTGCTGGCGATTCAAAAGGTCATTCGAGTAAAGCGGGTCAGTAGTAAGCAAGTGACAAACACTCGACCGGCGCCCCCCCCCTCTGGAACGGCAGAGTGTCGTGGTCGGCCGCCGTGGTGCTTCGGGTCTGAGTCCCCCCCCTCTGGAACGACAGAGTCTGTCGTGGTGTGCCGGCCAGGTTGGTTCACAACATGTTCGCTGACTCCCCCCCCTCTGCAACGACAGAGTGTGAGACTCGGATGTGTTGGTCTCGTATGGGTTGACGTGACCGACCGCCTAGGTTGACGTGGCCGACCGCCTAGGTTGACGTGGCCGACCGTCTAGGTTGACGTGGGCGACCGTCTAGGTTGTCGTGGATGGTGAAATGGCTGCCAGATTCGGATTCAGCGTAAAATTCTGCATCGGTAGGGTGAGTTTCAAGGCAATTGGCGAGAAAAAATTTTTCTTCAAAATTTTAACAGAGTTAGAATTTGGGACGTTTTGGTGTGTAGCGCCCAAACGAAGCATCGGATGAGAAAACGGAGGCCAGATTCGGAATCTACGTGAAATTTTGGGTTAGGAAGGATGTTTCCAGCGAAATCGGAGAGAAAAAATTTTCGGCTGACGTCCCCCCCCCTCTGGACAGCTTGCTTCGATTTTGGCTTCCAGTGGACGGATTTTGTCGTGCGATAGCTCGTTTGAAAGCTAAGAGTGAGACAAATTCAGTGAAAGAATCGGCTTGTTCCTATCTGTCTTCGTTTAGATGTGAGACGCCATTTAAGATTTTGGGACATTGGTGAAAAACGACAGAGTTAGAATTTGGGACGTTTTGGGCTCTAGCTTCAAAACGAAGCATCGGATTGGAAAACGGATTTCAGATTTGGAATCAGCGTGAAATTCTTTATCTGTATAGTGAGTTTCAAGGCAATCGGCGAGAAAAAATTTTCAACATTTTTCGAAAAAACGACAGAGTTAGAATTTGGGACGTTTTGGTGTGTAGCGCCCAAACGAAGCATCGGATGAGAAAACGGAGGCCAGATTCGGAATCTACGTGAAATTTTGGGTTAGGAAGGATGTTTCCAGCGAAATCGGAGAGAAAAAATTTTCGGCTGACGTCCCCCCCCCTCTGGACAGCTTGCTTCGATTTTGGCTTCCAGTGGACGGATTTTGTCGTGCGATAGCTCGTTTGAAAGCTAAGAGTGAGACAAATTCAGTGAAACAATCGGCTTGTTCCTATCTGTCTTCGTTTAGATGTGAGACGCCATTTAAGATTTTGGGACATTGGCGAAAAACGACAGAGTTAGATTTCGAATCAGCTTGATGTTATTGTCCAATGAGGATCATCATCCAATGAGAATCAAGCATTTCTTTATAAATAGCGAGCCTTCCACAGTGAGAATCATTCCATCGTTGAATCACACGAGTGACGGACGCACATTTTCTCTCTCTCTAGTTCCCTGTTCTATTATCCAACTAAAATGGTAAGTCGCTACTTCCCTCCCTCTCCTCCCTTGAACGTAAACTTAATACAATCTTTTTTCATTTTCAGGCATCTACTCCATCTGCTGCACTAGTAGGACAAAATGGCGGTCAAACGTTACAAGGTTCGCTACGGTCAGATCATCTACAACTGAGGCCAGTGGAAGAAACATCCAAGGTACATAATCCTACACCGCTACAGCGTAAATTTAAACAAGCCTTGCGTTATGATGATCATAGCGTAGTACTCCAAACGGGAATGCTCCCTTCCACGGATGTCAAGATAATGCACAATCAGTATGGGGACTACATACTGATCCCCGTGAGTCCGTACATTCGCCACCAACTTGATATTATTGAGGAGTACGTGACATTAAATATGGACATTCCTACTCCTCTTGCTCAAGAGTGGAAGGCGAGAGATGACAAGGATACTCCCTATAGAAAGATTTGGGATGGTAATCACATTTGCCTACCGGTATCACATTGGTGTACTTACTATAAGAAGGAGGGAGATCATTCAATACCCATCAGATGTGATGAGCTCGGAGAAGGTACTTGGGATATCCTTTTCAAAGTGAATGGGCTATATTATGGTCGACACAAGGATAATAAAATAGCCTCTCTCTCCATGCATATGGAATCCATCCTATATATTCCGAAACCACCCAACGTGGACGACATAATTGATCAAATCCTTAACAGCAGTGGTACGAAGCGCAAGTCGGAGAAGAATGCTACATCAAAACGCAAATCAAAGAAGGAGAATTGCTAGTCCTTTCCTAACTCTACCCTATGACAATTCGCTTATGTGCTTTGAGTGTCGTAGACGTGGTCTTATTAGATACATTTTACTTCTTCGTTGCCATCATATCATTTGTGTATTTTGTCGTGAAAAGCATCGATGTAATTCTTCATTTTGTAATATGTTATAGAACGTTTCCTTAGATGTGTAAATTTCCGTTTTAGGCTTCTATCATCATTTTTATGGATTGTGAGGGTGAACCTGTACAGGAGCTCAGTGCTATTGCTATGAACAATTGGACATATCAGATTGTTAGTGTCTATCATCAACATGCCAACTGCGATCCCAATGTTGATCAATGGGCGAGAAAACACATTCATGGACTTAATCTGAAATATTTGCAAGACTATGGCTTTTCTTGTGAAAGTGCTCTTCTTATTGACTTTAAACGATGGTTAGCTGCTTTCAATGTTATACGCATCTTTTGTAATAATCCTGGTAAGGAGAGGAAAGTATTTCCCAATCTAATCATTGATGATATTTTGCTCCCGCCTTGGGATAGTAGAGTGAATCATCATTATCATGAAGTCACGAAACGTTTTAAGGATTTGTGTGTTCCTATTTTGTCTGTTCGTTGTAGTAGCTACGTTCATAACCAATGCTTCTTTCCTCCTTACCTCAACACTGCCAAAGTCCTGTATGGTTATCATTGCTCGCTGTATGATAGTTATCAGCTGTATCTATTTTATCTCTTTCAAACCATTGATTTATAATGCATGCTTGTTACCGTTATTCAATAAATGTTACTATGAGAAGAGTTGTTGTTTTCATGCAATGGATGGGTTAGTTAAAGGGCGATCATGTCTTTCTCAAACGACTGCGGAACATTACGTTTTCATAGGCAAAGTTTAAAAGGAGCTGTTCAAGATTATGTGATAAATTTTCATAAAGATGAGACCGACATCGAAGCAGTGGTCGATGATGCTAGCACTCTATTTCTAGAGTTAATGAATACATTCTCTGATAGCATTGTCATGGCGCGATTAGTTGCGAAAATTAAGTTTAGTCATTTTGGAAAGGAAGAGGTGGAAAGTCGCTCTTTCCATTTTGCTTCTTATTCAATGGAAGTGGTAGATCACCCCGAAGTATTTTTTAAAAGACATATGATAAAAATTGCTGAACGTCTTAACGCATTTAACCATCATGGTAGCAGTCTAGTGATTGAAGCGATTTCAGATATTCACATTCAACTTTCCATAAAGAAAAATTGAAAATGCAGTGGTACTTGATTGTAGCACAACTGGTTTTCGAGCTATGTCTGCTCACTCTCGAAGTATATTCCTTCTGTACATGCGTCTATTATTTAGAAAAGGCTAGCAAATTCATATCTTCAAAAAGACTTGCTATAGACATCAGTAACGGTGAAACTATGTGTTGCGATGTATGTAAGCGAAAGGATGGAAATGAAAAGCGCATCTTCAA
Organism: Prostheceraeus crozeri; assembly: GCA_907163375.1. Taxonomy (NCBI): domain Eukaryota; kingdom Metazoa; phylum Platyhelminthes; order Polycladida; family Euryleptidae; genus Prostheceraeus; species Prostheceraeus crozeri. The sequence continues at coordinate 14,169 of CAJQUW010010550.1, forward strand.
GAGATGTAAGCATGCTTTTTGTCAACGCTGTTTCATACGTAATTGCATTCAACTTTGCCAATGTAACCACTGTGACATTGCTCATTTCGAGTGTCACTTATGTCGCAATAGTTAGTACCTATGCAAATGTGGTAAAGATAGGTTTTAGCAAAGACTAACACGGAAAATGGCGAAACGTAAAATGACGAAACGTAAAAGTCAAAAGTTTTCTTCAGCCATTCAAGCTCTCCGACGAATGAAAGCAAATCAGCGATACAATGCTATACGACATGCTAACGATAAATTCATTTGTGAAATTATTTCTCATGTGAGGAAGTTGAGGACGAAGAAATTAGCGCCAAAACAACGAAAGTTACTTAAGCGATATGCTACGAAATTGCGTTTCATCTCCAATCCTAAAGTCGCCCTTCAAAGAAAGAGGAAAACTCTAACACAAAAGGGCGGTTTCCTTTCAGCAATACTTCCAATGATAGCTCCTGCCGTGGGCAACCTATTGGGAAATATCTTTGGCTCTAAGCGTTAATTATGCAAATGTTGAGTCTCAAAGTAATAAAATGGATTTCAGACTTCAATGTGATAAAGTTCTGACTGTATCAGGTCCATCTCATGCAGGTAAAACTGTTTTCACGCTGAATTTATTGGATAAAAGAAGGGAGTTGTTTAAGGAACCTATCAATCGAGTGATTTGGTGTTATGGTATTTATCAACCGTCGCTGTTTCAGGAATTGCAAAGTCGCAACTTTATTCGACATGAAGGAATTATTCCAGTGGATAAACTTCAGTCTAATGATGTTGTTGTATTGGATGATTTATTAAAAGAAAGTAAGAATTCAAAAGATGTTACAGATATGTTCACTCGCGCAGCACACCATAAAAGGTGTTTTATCATCTATATTACACAAAATTTGTTTCCTGATGGAAAAGAAGCTCGTACACGAAACCTGAATACACACTATTATGCTATTTTCAAGAATCCGCGAGATAAAAGTCAATTTGAAATTTTAGCGCGACAAGTTGCACCCAGAGGATCAAAAGCCTTAATTGAAATTTTTCAAGCAGCTACTGAAAGACCATACGGTTACTTATTCATTGACTTTACGCAAGAGTGTCCGGAAGAATTTAGATTTCGAAGTGATATTTTGAAAACTCCCATGATTATCTACAAACTATGAGTTCTTATTCTCGCATGATTTTTATTCCTCAAGATGAATATGTACAATTGACTGCCATGCAGCAAGTAAAGCAACCTCTTGCAAATCAAATGTATAGGAAAGAAATAGATTATCAGCAAAATGTTCACATCAAAGATCCACATCGTGCTGTATTATTACAATCGGAAACTGTTGAGCAATTGAGAATAAGATGCGTGACTCTGTATCGACTGCTACACCTTTAGCATCTCGCGCACATGCCATATCTCTTTTCAACAGTATTGAACCCCATCTCAATGTAAATGATAGAGGAGAAATCATTACAGATGAAAATAAAGTGATTGATGCTTCACGTTATGAAGACTTGATTCAGTATGCGACACGTAGAAAGCGCCGTCAGGGCTATGTTCCACCTGGTTGGTCATACTTTCTTAAACTATTGAAAAAGCATAATGTGCCAAAATTTGCTTTAAATAATGAGACATTGAAAGAACTTGATTCAACAGTGGCTACTACTCCAATGCTTCAGGCGATGAAAATGCCAACAGATTGGTTTAAGGCGTCACCTGCTACATCCCCTCCCACAATCACTAAGCAAACAAGAGGAAGAACTCGACGTAGATCTACATCACCACTAAAACTGGTAAAAGGAAAACGTAAAACAGCTCCTCCTAGGAAATACATGTTCTCAGACTATTAATATGAAGCAGATGTGTTGCTTGCCATGTAATGAGCCGCCAGAGGTGAATGTCGTTGTCACTTGCACTTGCTGCGCCAGCTCTCATAATGAAACCCCTAAGCAATGTGAACACGATCGCAAAACCGCTAAAGCTAAATGCTGCAGTTGTTGTAAATGTAGAAAGGCAAGAAAGAAAAAAGATGAGAAGGAGGAAAAAGAGTCAGCCGTCATCGACTGAACGTTTGAAGTCAATCTATTATGATGTAAAACATCCGGCAGGATTTGCATCTATCAAGAAATTATCAAAAGCGAGTGGTCTTCCACAATCACAAGTGAAACGATGGTTAAAGGGTCAGGCTACCTATACACTCCACAAACAAGCGAAAAAGAAGTACCGCACCCGCCATTATATTGTTCATGACATCGATGAACAGTGGCAAGCAGATTTGTGCGATGTTGCCTCCATTTCAAAACATAACTCGGGCAATAATTTTATTTTAACCGTCATTGATATTTTCTCGCGTTATGCGTGGGCTCAACCTTTAAAAACTAAAGAAGGGAAAGGAGTAGCAAAAGCATTCCAAACAATTTTTCGAGAAGGTCGCATTCCAAAAAGAATTCAGAGTGATCAAGGAAAAGAGTTTGAAAATCAGCATGTGACAAGATTATTTGAGAGGCATGACATTGAGTTGTTTAGTGTAAAGAGCGCTTATAAAGCTGCACTCGTTGAACGTTTTAATCGCACATTAAAAAATCGCTTGTGGCGACATTTTACTGCCAACTTGACACAAAATTGGACAAAGGTTCTACAAGATACACTCCATGCCTACAATCACTCTATCCATCGTTCTATTGGACTCAGACCAGTAGATGTAAATGCTGACAATGTAGATAAAGTGCGCGAATCATTCCAACGTAAACGCACTCATGTGAAAAGTGATGTGAAAATTGGCGATAAAGTTCGTATCTCAAAAGTGAAAAGTGTTTTTGCTAAAGGGTACCTCCCGAATTGGACAGAGGAGGTATTTACAGTATCAAGGATTAATCAAAAAGACTCTCCGACCACCTACAAGTTGAAAGATTACGATAATGAAGAAATTGAGGGTAGCTTTTACCGCGATGAGATTGAGGTAGTCACTGAAAGTGAAACATATTTGGTAGAGAAAATCATTCGATGTAAAAAACGGCAAGGTGAAGAATGGTGTCTTGTTAAATGGACTGGTTATCCTTCAAGTATGAACTCTTGGATGCGTCGTGCCGACATCTTTCATCTAAGTGATCGACAGTGATTCATGCAAAGTTGTAACTAACAATGTTTAGGGTTTGAGCTATGAATCCAACTGCCTCATTTTATTCACGACCCTCCTACGTAAGTGGTGGAGGACAAATTTACATCGGTGCTCGCCGCCAACGTGGAGGTAGCATACTTGGTGCACTGAAATCTGTTGTAGCACCTCTCATATCCAATGTCGGTAGATCTTTAAAACGAAATGTTTTAAGTAATGCCGTTGGCTTTGCTGGTGATGTTGCTAGTGATCTTTCCAGAGGTAGAAGTTTTAAGAGCAGTTTGTTGAATCGTGGGAAGGAACGCGGTTTAAAAACATTGAAGCAGACCATTGCTGGTGTTACTCAAGGAAAGAAATCACCTAAACGAATGAGAAAAGGAAGGAGGAAACATCGCGGAGCTGGTAAGGTGCGATCTTCAGTCAAAAGGCATTCACGCAAACGTCGCAGAGGCTCTAATCATTCATCAGGCGCTAAACGACGACGCTGCTATAACTTCTAATCATGGAGTGTAAAACTTCCGGTTTTTGTTTGTTCGATCAACAAGCCATACAGACAGATATTCTTAGTTCAAGTATTGTAGATTATCATCCTCGAACAGCTGAGAATGCTGGCCCCATTGAATTTGTTATTCCTGGTGGTAGTGATGACTACATAGATTTGAGTTATGCGATGCTTGATTTGAGGTTTAGAATTCAGCAAGCAGATGGAACTGCTATTGACGATGCACATAAAGTTGGACTGAACAATTTACCATTGACTACATTACTTCGCGATGTTTCTCTAACGATTGGAGAGCAGCAGGTGGAAGGTGGTCAAAGCGATTATCCCTATAAATCATATTTCAATCATGTATCACAGTTTCATCCAGCAGCACAAAAAAGTCATATGGAAGCCATGGGATGGTACAGAGATGAAGCAGGAAAATTTGATGTTGAAACAAACAGTGGCTTTGTAAAGCGATCTGCTATGATTAAAGATAGTAGAGTATGTCAGCTATATGGTCCGCTGAATTTAGACTTCTTTAGACAGTCAAAGTTTTTACTGTGTAATACCAGCATGCGACTCAAGCTGACATTGAATAAGCCTGAATTTGCGCTGAATGCATTTGCTAAAGTTGACAATTTTAGAATTCATGTGGAAGATATTGCACTTTACATTCGTCGAGTAGTACCGAATCCAAGTGTCATTAGAGGGCATGCTGAAGGCCTTAACCGCCAAAATGCCATTTACCCCATTCAGCATACAAAGCTTCTCACCTTTACAATTCCGAAAGATCAAAAGAGTTTCATGAAAGATGGCCTCTTTCCATCGGAAGCACCGAAGCTCCTCATGGTGGCAATGGTTGAAAATGATGCATTTAATGGTAATATAAAGAAGAATCCTTTCAATTTTAAACACAATCAGTTAAGTGAAATTGCTTTACGTGTAAATGGTGTGAGTCATCCTGGTCCACCCTACAAACCAGATTTTGCTTCAGATCAATTTATGCGCAGTTATGTTGATTTTATGGATGTTTTTGGCTTTTACAATACGGATGACACCAACGGACTGACTATGAAAGAGTTTAAGAGTGGATATACTATTTATGCATTTGATTTGACTGCTGACAGCGATATTAGTGCACCCTATCGTCAAGCGAACGTGCCTCATAATATTCGTTTGGATTTAACGTTCAAAAGAACACTACCTGAGACGATCAATGTATTAATTTATGCAGTCTTCGATTCAAATATTGAAATTACAAAGTATCGTGACGTGATTCTTCAGTATAATCGTTAATGAGTTGGTTGACTGCTGACGATATTAAGACTAAAGTGCAGCGTAATGCAGACGAAGCGACGTTGAAAGCTTTCGATAATGTCTATTCACTCGATACCTTACCACCTGCAGTAAATCACTATCCCATCTTTATTGTGCTAAACACTCATTCACAGAATTTAGGCGGTGAGCATTGGAAAGCGATCTTTATTGGAGAAGACCGACGTGGTGAACTATTTGACTCTCTTGCTCAACCTCCAAATATACCAACACAGCAGTGGTTGAGAAAACATACGCGTCAATATCAGCGAAATGAACGCATACTACAACATCCACTTTCATCAACGTGTGGTGCTTTTGTACTGTACTTCATCTTAAAACGTTTACATGTATCTCGATTTGCATCTATTATTCAAAACTTTTCATGTAATCCATCCTCTAATGAAAAAATGATTTGTAAGTTCTATCATGATTTGAAATAAAAACATCATGTTGGAAAAAATTGTTTTTTATTTTACAATCCGCTGGGTACGTACATACTCAATGAGATAGTCTAGGATCATATTTGCTTGTTCATGAGATTTTAGTCCAGTAATGATCACTTTACTATTATGAAAGATTGCCACATGCACAGGCAACCAACAACTAATGAGAGCGGCAGGAAAAAGTTCGGGTTCATAACACAAACTGTAACTGCTGGTACGAATCTTCAAAAATGATAGACTGTCACTCAATTGAGTAGAGATCACCATATTGTCCACAGTCAGATTCGACATCACACACCTCTCCCTCTTCCATATCCGACGTAGTAGTCTTTGTAGCTCTAAGCGCATTGACTGCGCCGATGAATGAGAAAGGGCGCCGAGAATCTGTACAGTCCCATTTGGGAAGAGTTGAAGATTCCGTGAATTGTTCATCTTCACCACTAAAATTTGAGGACGGCCCGGGTAATACTTGCTGTTTGGAAGCTGTTGGCGTAATGTTGTGAGATCGATTTTGGTGTAGAGTCTGAAGCGACGGAGGATGTTGACGATGGTGTAGCGATGGCGCTTCATGATGAAAGAATGAGTAAATTGAGCGATGTACCTTCCTTTTATACTTTTCCCAACTACCTTGATGAAATGTGAAGTTAGTATGAAGTTGGGAATGATAGAGTTGAATTCGCCGATTGTTGACGCGCAGCCAGATGCGATTTCCAATACGTGAATGTCTTTTCATATAGAAGTATTTCAAGTCCTTCATGATATGATGTAGAGATTGAAAATGACGATAAGATAAAGCAAACTCTCTTCTCACATTTCCAGTTGAATCTTTGAAATAGACGTTTCGATCATGATCCGTTTCAATACGTTGTAGGGAATCTAATTTCCAACTCATGGTGCGTGGTAATCATATCTGATTAAGATTTGCATAGTAGGGCGATGAACTCACGACGAATAAATGTCATGATGGAGCGATGTATGTATCTTCTATACTTCTCCCAATTGTATTTGCGAAATGAGAAACAGTTTGCGGAATGACAATGGTAGATTTGAATTTCATTTCTGTAATGTTGAAGCCAAACTTGACCACCCAAGGATATGAATCTTAATGTTTCAAAATATTCCAAATCCCTCATGATATCATTGAGGTTGACAAATTGTCGCCATGTTAATGTAATTCCTCTTGATGTATGACCATGAGAATTTTTGAAATGTACGTTTCCATCACGATCAACTCTGATATATTGTAGAGAGTCCAAAATCCAAGTCTTCATGATGTTATGCAAAGTTGCAGATTAGCAATATAAAAATGTCGTTTTATCATATTTTGCTTAGCAATGCGGCTACAAAGAGATTTACTAGTAATCGAGCCGCACTCTTTTCTACTCCCATTGATCATGCACAACAGCTAAATGGGAATTGGGAAGTGGGTGTCACTCAACTTGTTTATAGCAACTGTGTCTATACTTTTGATCATGAGGTGATGACTATTAATATGAGGCGTACAGCTGCTTATCAATGTGAAAAGGGGTGCCGAGTATACATTCCACAGTGGTCAAAGAAAGATCTCTTATCATGTAAAAAGTTTATATATGATTTCTTGAATAAAGCGTGTAAACATATTGTCCAATTTACTCCGCACAATGATGATTATAATTATGTACATCATGTAGTTGAGAAAGATTGGATTGTTGGTTTAAGTCCAAGTTTAAGAAATGATTTAGGCTACCTCGCTAGCGCCTTAACAAGCTATGATAATTTTAACGTTAATTACCACATAAGTGGTCATAAACAGTTAATATATCGAGAGGAAGCTTATTATGTAGATCTTATTCCAAGAAATGAGAAGACGTTGGTGAAGAAGATTGTGATTAAGCCAAGAAAGACAAACATGACTCCTGAAACATTATTGAAGAAATTTAATTATCTCCTTCGAGTTGATGGTAAACAAGTGGCAACATTGACTTATATCAAATCATCTAATCATATTGCAATAAGCAAATTAAATGATGATGATCTAGTATTAGTTTGTTCAAAAGATTTTCATCAGTTCTTACGACATCGTTCTGCAGCTGTTCATGGAAAATCTGATATGCAACATTTACCATGTGAAAGGCCAAATCAATTTGATACAGAATGGGCCGTATCTTTATACAGAAAGTGTGTAGAGCCTTTTGGTGGTTTCTTACATGAAACAAGAGTGTTGATGCCTCGCATTATTACTTCGGTTAAATTGGTTGTAGATTATTTAAATGAAGTGATTAATGAGCAACATATTTCATTTTCTGAAAAAGAAGGTACTTTGTCTCTCACTATAAATGGAAAAGGTATTGAACTAATTATGGATAAAACTCTAATGGACATTTTGGGTTTTGATCAAAATATCTTTAAAAGTGGTACTGTAACCAAAGCTAGCGCAGACATGTCGCTATCGCGTCGTATTAACTATTTTCAGATATATTCCAATATTGGTGAAGATGTACGTGTGGGAGATGTTGAAGCTCCATTGCTAGCAATGATACCATACCAGCCAAAAAGCTGCAGTATTTTATCTGAGCATACTTTCAAGAAAGTGCATTATACAAAGCTGAAATCAAACTACATCCCACAAATTGATATTGCCATTTATGATGATGCTGGTGCGTTGATTCCTTTTCATAAAGATGCTGTGACAAGTATTACACTCCATTTCCGAATGAAGAGTTAATGCAAAAGTATGCTATTATATTTTTCCAATGTGAATAATATGGAAAGTGAAAATAAGGACTCGTTTCTAATCTACTTGCCCAGTAATGCTTCTATGAATAAATTTCCCAAAAATAAACCATCAGACTATCGAGTAGAATTAAATCGGCCACTGCATTTAGAAGGTGAATGGGAGGTTGGCGTTTCTAGTATTTGCTATGATAGCAATATTCAGAATGTGAATGATTTGGAAGAAATGATATTGACTCCTCGCACCCATGATGGAATAACGATGAATAATGCATTCCACTTCCCATACAATTTAACATCAGATGGAAAATGGAACTATGAATGGATTCAGATAAAATCAGATTCTTATGAGCCATTTGGGAATGAGAAAATTATTAAGGCATTCAACAGTGGTAATACTTCCATCATGAAGAATAAAAATCAGAAAGCTTATGAGTTTACTATCTATCATTGGAGTGGGAGACAGTTCCTCCGCTTTCATTCTTTTACTAAAGGTCTTACGCTGAGGTTGGATAGTGAATTCTATCCGCATCTTGGTTTTGGTCATGGACTACATCTAACGTCAATTGCTACTGCAAATGTTAGAAAAGTTTATTCAAATCGAATCAACAAATTTCATTATAGATTTAAAATATTTGATGAAGATGTTGTAGAATGCGAAGAACGCATCATTTTGAAAAAGCGTGGTGTTCAACCTTTATCACTTATTGAGTTAGTAAAACGATGGAATGAGACTGTGGGTAAGAAGTATGGAGAAAAAATTATGGCGGACAAAAATAAGTTGGTTATTCAGAAATATAATGACAAACTTACAGTTTATTTCTCTCCAACCTTGCGTCATTTTGTAAGACATTATACACCTATTATTGGAAGCGGTGTGGTGTATGCTTCTCATGAATATCACACTAAAGCTGATTCAGTTAATGATGAATGGTGGGTGGACATCTATGGCGATCGCATCAAGAAAATTTACCAGTCTTATGAAGAATCTAAAGTTGCTATCAATATAATGCCGCGTCTATATCATACAGTTGAAAGCTTCATTCATGTAGTAAATCCTTATATACAACAGAAGTTGAACCATGTGATGAAAAGTAAATATGATGTAAAGACACACCACATTTCGTTTTCAATTGAAAATCAACGCGTTGTTCTGAAACTGGGTGATGACATTCAATGTCAATTGAGTAAAAATTTGAAAAAACTCTTTGGTTTTTCAATGCTACAAACAGTGTTTGCTGCTGCGCATACGATTGGTATAGAAACACCAATGACACTTGATAAACATGAACAGCACCTTTACATTCAAAGTGATTTGATTCTACCTATTTCTGTTGGTGAGAAAAAAGAATACATTTTACGTGATTTCATTCATGATAAAGACGCTTCATATGGAATAGTCGAGAAGATGTTTGAATCTATTTTCTATCATCCCGTCGTCAAACAAACTATACCCTCTATTGCTATCAAAATTACCAATGGTTTACAAGAGTGCATCCATGTGAAAGATACTAAATCCCTCATAACGTTAGTGTTTCGGAAAACAAAGTGAAGTCATTGTGATATGTTTATTGAAATATGTACATGAATGTAAAGCAATAGACTTTATACAACATCCACTGAAAATATATACATGAGCGCACTTCAATAAACATTGTTATATACAAAAAGTCTTTTTACTTCGTGAAGGGTGGAAATATACAGGGATAGGAAAAATGTCTTTCAGTGGAAAAGTCATCACATGGGGAATGTACAGATGTGGACACATATTCACAAGGAAAAAACAATCTCATGCGATACATAAAACAACAATGTTTATCTACAGAAATCAACATCAAAATACTAAGTTAAGGATGATTATGCTAAGACGTCTCCTGAATGTGGTAGTGTGAGTTTAATTCTTTTGGGTGGTGGTATGTTTGTGTCAGGATGTCCATGTGGAAGAGATATGTTGTGTTCTAACCAGCACCTCTTATCCTCCCATGCTGAAAGCGCCCGTTTCCTAAAAGTATGAGTTTTGATCTCATGCGACTTAGATTTTAAGATTGTCATATTGACAAACGTTATATTTTTATTTCTATAGGCTTTCCTGAAATTCTTATGTTTCATATTTTGCACAATGGATTTTGATATGCCTTTAGCGCGCTTAATGCTATCATCACTATCCTTTAATTTCATAGAATACATTTTTGGACGGAGGAGAATCATTTCATCTATTTCCTTCCCTGCTGTCTCATCCTTAAAGCAGCCAAGTTTTGCCTTATTTTTGATGGAGTAGAGTGGATGATCAGCAGGATAATTTGATGTATCAAAATATCTTTCCAAAGATTTTCCTACTTCATTGAAATTTAAATCTTTTTGAGTGGTAATACCTAAGAAGAAACTATCTGTATCACCACCCAACAAACGAACCTCTTTTACGAGAGGACATGGTTTTAGTATTTTATAAAAGAGTTGATACATTTCAAGCTTAGAATAATCTAGTACAGCTTGACCAATATAGATGGGTTTGCACAACTCAACTTCAGATTTTATCATTTTAACACCTATAAGGTCCTCATCGATAATGTCTCTATCGATGAATAGAGGTGATGAGGTCAATTTGTGATACTTTTGATCATCATTAACTAGTTTGTAGTTTACGCGCTTTCTAACATCCTCCATCGTCTTACCAAATAGACTGTTGTTCTTATATTTATAAAAATCTTTTTCAAAGTTATTTTGGGCTAGTGCACGTTTCTGGCTGTTGCTATCAATATATGGCTTGAGGAAGGCTTTCTGTCTAAATTTAATAATGCGGTGAACTCTTTTTAAAATCATACCCATTTCTAAATAAAATTTTAAGATGCTAAAGTGGACTAGATAGTTTTCTTTATCATACTGGGTGAGTAAAAGTTTGCGACAAGGCTTATAGTCGGGTTGTCCACATGATTCTAAATCTTTATGAAATTGTTTCATAAAGTCGGAAAACATATCTTTACTCACTTCACCTGATTCGGGTGCGAGTGGAAAATCTACGGTTTTATGTTTAATATTATTTGGATAGATTAGATCTATCTCAAAATAATATCCCCAATCACCTTCATCTGGAATTGCCAGTATGTTAGAAGGGTTGGAGAAATGTTGAATATCACTATCATCTAACCAGCTAAACTCAGAGTGAGGTAGCGGTTTGGATAATGAACTACCATACAAATTATTTTGGTCATAATACTTCAGATGAGTCTGGTCATTGCCTACTGTTTCAGATTTTAACCTATGTTTATTTACAAATGTGAGACCACCGCGAATTCCTCGCTCAAATAAATTATACATCTCTGGATCTTGTAAGAGATGAATGGTCTCACCAGTCATTTTAAAAGCAGACTTAAATGACATGGCTGGCAGACTGACAAAGTGGACGGGATCTAACTTATCTTCTTCTAATGCCACTCGTCGAAACTCCTGAAATACATCAGCCAGCAAAAATACATCTAACTTAAGGTAGGCAATCATATATTCGCCAAATGTATGGCAGTCAAATTTTATCCATGCATCTTGTGCATGATCATAATCTTCGGTCTTACATTCTGCGCCGGTCAAATCATTTTTAAATTTATCTATGGGCGGAAGAGAAGTCTCGCCGAGTTTACTAATCGCATCAAAATATGCATATGGAAAGACTCCTTTCCGTGTGATGACTTCATCGGTTAGATTTGGGTATTGTTTCTTAAGATTTTGTGTTAGTGGAAGAGACTTTAGATTTTGCACGAGAGAGGCCAGTGATGCAGTCATAAATTGGTAGGAATCTAAAAATTTTATATCAAAATAGACCGTCTTATTTTCTTTAGTTTTATCGACAGGCACTTTTGCTGTCATGGCCATAAACTTCTCTCTCGTTTGCGCTATTACATCAAGCTTCCACTCTTTCATTTGACCTAAACCTCCTTTTATTATCATATGGCTATCGTAGCCCTTGAAATTATGGAAAATGACGGGTAATGTACGCCGTTTCATCCTAAGTGAAAAATTGCATTTTGAACAGAGTGCGTTTCTAAATTTAGCAGTGATGTGATCATGGTCGCGCACTTTCTTAATCTTATCATCGTCAAATGTTTTCCTACATTTGGGGCAAATGTTGCAACTATCAAATTTTGCTTGATCATCTGCTGTCATATGCAATGATCTGCGATAGAGTTCACCATCATGTTTTTGTTGAAATTTTACAGCCTGTTCGAGGAATTGTAGGAATTGGTAAATACAATCCTCACCTTGCCAGACGCGCATTTTATTTTGCCTACTCCTAAAGTGATCATGCCATACTTCATAGCAGGAAATGGCTGCTGGTCGATGGATGTTATCATCGATATAACATTCGATGTCAGCATAGATGACACGAAGAGGACTTAATTCATCACCATTCTCTCTATATGAAAACTCCTTATCTTTGGGCATGCGCTCCATTTGCAGTTTACCTCGCTTACACCATTCGTAATGAGTTTCAAATTTAGTTTTCCTCCTAAAGTGGCGAATACATCTGTCGCAGTAATATAACTCTCTACTAGAGTTTTCTAAGTGGTGGTATAAGCGAGAGATTTTGGGAATACCGCAGTAGTGCCATTCCTCACTATCATCCTGTTTTACTAATAACAGGTTTACTGTACGTTCATAACAACTCGAACGCGAGTTGTAGCGCACACCCTTCAATCCTTTTTCCCAAACATGGAGAACTATTTTGATGTTGTTCAATTTTTCAAATTTTTCTATATCTTTAATTTTCATATCGTCACTATTACAGTCATCGAAGTTTAATTCATTCTCCCACTGTTGATACTTACTCTTGCGGTATCGACTATTCTGCACATCATTATAGTGGAGAATGGAGAGGACGGCATACTTAAAACATTGCGATTCGCAATCGACAGAAATGACTGCTGCTTTATTTCTTAAATTTTTCGGAAGTTTAAAGGAGCCTCGACCATTATGATTTCCTAATAAACTGATTTTAATCATGGCGGTCTCAATACCATCAAAAACGAGTCCACTATCACGCTCGTTAAATTTATCTATATTTAATTTTAACCCTTGGATATGAAAATTTATCCAAGACTCACAGTCTACAACTTCGGTTGCAGGAGAGGAGGGTATGTGAAACTCCAACCTCTCTATTATTTGTCCAGTATGGTGGTCGATTTTTACATATTTTATTTTAAGCTAGATGAGCGCCTTCATCCTAAAATTGTCTAAATTGTTGAAGAGCGCTTCTATCAATGATGAATTTTGATGAAACCATTCCTCAAAGTTAGCAATGGTTTCTGAGGAGTCCATCTGGTAGTTCCTCACTAAATTATTTATGGACACTTCAGTGAGTCGGATAGAGGAGGTACCGTTGGTGTAGGTATCGTTCGCGTGTGTATGTTGAAGTCTGTGCGAAGATAGTTCAAAACGTGTCTCGAAAGACTGAGCGCACAAGTCGCAAGAAAAGGAGACATCGTTAACAGAATCATCCCTACCTTCGGAGATTGATGCCGGCTTAGGTCGACAAACACCTCGCTTGATGTGTCGGGTGAGATCACGCTTCCTCGTGAAGATGTGTCCACAGTCAGCACATTGCCGATCGTCGCATTCCCGCGACAATGTTGATATGGACTCGCACGAGATGGAACTGGTATCACCTGAAAGAGAAATCATTCTTTCATCTCTGTTCAAGTGTCAGTATATTGTTACAACCTACCTTGACTCAACAACTCTAAACTTTCCTCGAGAAGGGAGGGTGTTGGTGATGAAGTTGATGCCTGAAATTGAGGAAGATGCTATTAGCCACACGTTTGAGGGAGATGAGAGAGGAAATTTTCAACTTACCATTTGAACGAAATTATGTTTAAGCTTGATACTTGAACAAGATAGAGACTTCACTCAAATTTGGAATTCACTAAAGAGCAGTTCACTTGTACGCCTCAAATACAGAATTCGCTAGACAACAGTTCACTTATGCGTCTCAAAGACAGAGTGAAATGATACGGATGTCACTTTGCTTATATACTTTCATTCTCTTCATTCATTGGATGTTCATTCTGATTGGTTGCTTGTTGATACTTAAGAATTAGAAAACATTTCAAAGTCATTATTCACAGTCAACATGACAAGCCCTCCGACAACACCAAACACAAAATTCTCTTCTCCATGCTCAACACCAAAGGCGCTCGTTACACCAAACGCTCCAAGAAAGGCGAAGGTGGAGAAGGTGTACCAACTGGACAATATCAGGAAGTTATCATTACCAGCGGATGAGGAAGAGGAGAGTGTATGTGAGAAGGAGTGTCCCGACTTAACAGGCGTGAGGTTGAAGTATCTCCAGTACGATACTGACGATGTGATGGAGATCACCAGCACGAAATTCCTCCACCAATTATGGGAGTGGTACACCCCTAACTCCCAGCCACGAACTATGGCAGAGTGGGAGTATATTGATAAAGTGAGGCTCGCAGTGGAAGAACGATTAAAGCAACTGAACTGTTTTTGTTATATATGTGAAGCCAGACTCTGGGACGATATTGACGATGAAGACCTTTTGAAATACATGCCATAATAAATTTTTATTTCGTATTATCTTTGCTTTCATACTGACGTACTTGAATGGGGCTTCAGTGGATGATTTAACCATGTATACATTTTCATTTGGAAATAGTAGCACGCTTAGTCTAACTTGTAAATCTTAAAACATTTCATATGGACGATGATGATAGATGAAATAGTGTCAAATAAAATTAAGATAGCTTACACTTCTGATACAGGGATAGCAATCGACTGCGATCCATGTGTAAAGAGCTTGTTAGACTACGGATGGGGTTAAGTGGATGATTTAACCATGTATACATTTTCATTTGGAAATAGTAGTACGCTTAGTCTAACTTGTAAATCTTAAAACATTTCATATGGACGATGATGATAGATGAAATAGTGTCAAATAAAATTAAGATAGCTTACACTTCTGATACATGGATAGCAATCGACTGCGATCCATGCGTAAAGAGCTTGTTAGACTACGGATGGGGTTAAGTGGATGATTTAACCATGTATACATTTTCATTTGGAAATAGTAGCACGCTTAGTCTAACTTGTAAATCTTAAAACATTTCATATGGATGATGATGATAGATGAAATAGTGTCAAATAAAATGAAGATAGCTTACACTTCTGATACAGGGATAGCAATCGACTGCGATCCATGTGTAAAGAGCTTGTTAGACTACGGAAGAGAGAAGTGTGTTATGTTGCGTGTGGCGCGTGAGTGTCCTCCCATTTCATTCCATTCATTATTTTTCTTCCCCTCTGCATTCCATATCCGAGGATATGTGGCGGGCTTGGGACCGCTTTAGCTGCATTAGAAGGTTGGCCCTTAAAAGAGCCCATGGGTCGTTCTCCGTCCACCGACACTCCTCTCACTTCTGCAAAAACTCTGAAAGAAAAAGAATAGGAGATTAGATGAGCTACAAAAATGATCATGTTGAGGAAGCTTACTGGGAACTTTCTTCCGAACTTTTCGGACGACGAAGTCTTCAAGCTGACCGGTAACGTCCATACTCATGTGGAGACATCGGACTCCGTCGCCCTCATAACACTGCTGTGTCACGTTGGGATCATCCGTGATGGTTGGGGCGTCGCATACATTGTTCTCAAAGAGGGGAAGATGGACTTCATACACTCTCCTTTTTCGACACTTCAAACGCTCATGCAGTCGCTCCACTTCACCCGTCAACCTCTTATTAATAACCTTCACCTCCTCCGTCTCCTTCACCACGCTTCGCATCCGCTCTATCTCTTCATCCTTCCTCGACACACTCGCCTGCAAACTCTCCACCAAACCTGCCTTCCTCATCAACTCGCTCCTTTCCGCCATCCATTCCTTCTCCTTCTTTCTCAAGCTCTCCAACTCTACCCTTGTTGCCCTATACCCCTCAACCTTCACCTTCAGCTCTTCATTCTCCTTCAAAACTTTTCTATTATTACTTTCCAAAGCCATCACACGATCCTTCATTCTCACAAATACCTCCGTGTCATACGCCTCTTGCTGCCGTGGCGATGACGCTGCCATCGGCTTAGCCACTTCCTCCCCCTGCCACTCTTCCTTTAAATCCGCTATGTCCCCAAACAAATCTTCCATCACCGCATCCAAATCAACATCATCCTTCTTCTTCTTCATATTCGCTCTCAACTCAACTTCCTCATTCGAACTCCCATCACTCGAACTCCCCTCACTCGCATTCCTCACCACTTTCTCCCCAATCACGTCCTGTATCGTTGCCACCGCCTTTGTCACCTCTTCCCTCTCCAACAACTCTCCCTCAAACCATGCCTTGAACCCCTTCTCTCCGATGTTCCCACTCTCACACTGCAAATGCGCCTTCATAAATTCCTTCTCATCCCCCATCACACATTTCCGACAAGACACACACAACCTCAACATCACTTTCCTCTCATGGCCCATCGTCCCCTCTTTTTCTTTTAAATGTTTCTTGAGTTCGCTACCTCTAGCAATCTTGCCACAACTGCACTTGCCCACTAGCATCTTGGCGTTACTCGCTTTCGTCATGATAATTCTGTAAAGATAGAGTAAAATTTGATAGCAAGTGTTTATAGGATACTACTTGCTGATATGCATTGAAAGACTAAGTCACCAAACATTTGATAGCAAGTCAGCAACCGTTTGGGTGTTAAGCTCTTGAATCCGTTACAGGCATTACTCAGAGGGGATCTTATCCCAGCTCCAAGGCCTCGACCCACAAATCCAACCTCGATCGGACAGAGCGTGCGTCATATCACTGTGTTGGTATCCGGGCCCCAGTTTTGACATGAAAACCGGTGGAGTTATTTACAAGAGGAAACGACCCAAGTCACAGAGACTCATAAACGA
This sequence comes from Prostheceraeus crozeri, assembly GCA_907163375.1. NCBI lineage: Eukaryota > Metazoa > Platyhelminthes > Polycladida > Euryleptidae > Prostheceraeus > Prostheceraeus crozeri. The sequence goes on from CAJQUW010010550.1 coordinate 31,134, forward strand.
CTGCTTTTTATTCAAAAACTTTAATTATTATCATTAAATATGAATTTAAATTTTTCAGTATTTTAGTACTACTCATAAAACGTTTATAAGTAGTCTGTCACCTTCAGCATAGCAAACGCTGTCGAATGTTTTTTGAATCAAGTCTAAAGGACTTGTAGAAGCAAAGTTATAGCCGTTTGAAGATTTCGGCCTACTATCATCAAATGGTCAGTCATGCTATACTGACTAACCTATAAGTCTGACACCTTAGCTGATATCAGCAATGTAAAGTCAGAAGTCCGATATCGGACCTCAAGAGAAACGACTTACCTGTAGTCAGTTTCTCAACTTAGTGAAATTCCTCTCCCGATCCCGTTCTTATATACCCTGTGAATATGCAATCGATAAGAGGGGGGGGACGTCAGTGAAATTTCAAAATTTGATGAAAAATGTTTTGGTGACGGTCCCAGGTCGAAATTCCACACTTTGGAAAATTTTCAAATTTTTACCCATACAAAGCCACTCTGACACTTAGGATTTTTTCAGGTGAGCGAGCTCCGACCTAAAATCTTGTAACCGCTCTAACTTTTGAACGAAGACAGATAGGAACAAGCCGATTGTTTCACTGAATTTGTCTCACTCTTAGCTTTCAAACGAGCTATCGCACGACAAAATCCGTCCACTGGAAGCCAAAATCGAAGCAAGCTGTCCAGAGGGGGGGGACGTCAGTGAAATTTCAAAATTTGATGAAAAATGTTTTGGTGACGGTCCCAGGTCGAAATTCCACACTTTGGAAAATTTTCAAAATTTTACCCATACAAAGCCACTCTGACACTTAGGATTTTTTCAGGTGAGCGAGCTCCGACCTAAAATCTTGTAACCGCTCTAACTTTTGAACGAAGACAGATAGGAACAAGCCGATTCTTTCACTGAATTTGTCTCACTCTTAGCTTTCAAACGAGCTATCGCACGACAAAATCGAAGCAAGCTGTCCAGAGGGGGGGGGACGTCAGCCGAAAATTTTTTCTCTCCGATTTCGCTGGAAACATCCTTCCTAACCCAAAATTTCACGTAGATTCCGAATCTGGCCTCCGTTTTCTCATCCGATGCTTCGTTTGGGCGCTACACACCAAAACGTCCCAAATTCTAACTCTGTCGTTTTTTCGAAAAATGTTGAAAATTTTTTCTCGCCGATTGCCTTGAAACTCACTGTACAGATAAAGAATTTCACGCTGATTCCAAATCTGAAATCCGTTTTCCAATCCGATGCTTCGTTTTGAAGCTAGAGTCCAAAACGTCCCAAATTCTAACTCTGTCGTTTTTCACCAATGTCCCAAAATCTTAAATGGCGTCTCACATCTAAACGAAGACAGATAGGAACAAGCCGATTCTTTCACTGAATTTGTCTCACTCTTAGCTTTCAAACGAGCTATCGCACGACAAAATCCGTCCACTGGAAGCCAAAATCGAAGCAAGCTGTCCAGAGGGGGGGGGACGTCAGCCGAAAATTTTTTCTCTCCGATTTCGCTGGAAACATCCTTCCTAACCCAAAATTTCACGTAGATTCCGAATCTGGCCTCCGTTTTCTCATCCGATGCTTCGTTTGGGCGCTACACACCAAAACGTCCCAAATTCTAACTCTGTCGTTTTTTCGAAAAATGTTGAAAATTTTTTCTCGCCGATTGCCTTGAAACTCACTATACAGATAAAGAATTTCACGCTGATTCCAAATCTGAAATCCGTTTTCCAATCCGATGCTTCGTTTTGAAGCTAGAGTCCAAAACGTCCCAAATTCTAACTCTGTCGTTTTTCACCAATGTCCCAAAATCTTAAATGGCGTCTCACATCTAAACGAAGACAGATAGGAACAAGCCGATTCTTTCACTGAATTTGTCTCACTCTTAGCTTTCAAACGAGCTATCGCACGACAAAATCCGTCCACTGGAAGCCAAAATCGAAGCAAGCTGTCCAGAGGGGGGGGGGACGTCAGCCGAAAATTTTTTCTCTCCGATTTCGCTGGAAACATCCTTCCTAACCCAAAATTTCACGTAGATTCCGAATCTGGCCTCCGTTTTCTCATCCGATGCTTCGTTTGGGCGCTACACACCAAAACGTCCCAAATTCTAACTCTGTCGTTTTTTCGAAAAATGTTGAAAATTTTTTCTCGCCGATTGCCTTGAAACTCACTATACAGATAAAGAATTTCACGCTGATTCCAAATCTGAAATCCGTTTTCCAATCCGATGCTTCGTTTTGAAGCTAGAGCCCAAAACGTCCCAAATTCTAACTCTGTCGTTTTTCACCAATGTCCCAAAATCTTAAATGGCGTCTCACATCTAAACGAAGACAGATAGGAACAAGCCGATTCTTTCACTGAATTTGTCTCACTCTTAGCTTTCAAACGAGCTATCGCACGACAAAATCCGTCCACTGGAAGCCAAAATCGAAGCAAGCTGTCCAGAGGGGGGGGGACGTCAGCCGAAAATTTTTTCTCTCCGATTTCGCTGGAAACATCCTTCCTAACCCAAAATTTCACGTAGATTCCGAATCTGGCCTCCGTTTTCTCATCCGATGCTTCGTTTGGGCGCTACACACCAAAACGTCCCAAATTCTAACTCTGTCGTTTTTCACCAATGTCCCAAAATCTTAAATGGCGTCTCACATCTAAACGAAGACAGATAGGAACAAGCCGATTCTTTCACTGAATTTGTCTCACTCTTAGCTTTCAAACGAGCTATCGCACGACAAAATCGAAGCAAGCTGTCCAGAGGGGGGGGGGACGTCAGCCGAAAATTTTTTCTCTCCGATTTCGCTGGAAACATCCTTCCTAACCCAAAATTTCACGTAGATTCCGAATCTGGCCTCCGTTTTCTCATCCGATGCTTCGTTTGGGCGCTACACACCAAAACGTCCCAAATTCTAACTCTGTCGTTTTTTCGAAAAATGTTGAAAATTTTTTCTCGCCGATTGCCTTGAAACTCACTATACAGATAAAGAATTTCACGCTGATTCCAAATCTGAAATCCGTTTTCCAATCCGATGCTTCGTTTTGAAGCTAGAGCCCAAAACGTCCCAAATTCTAACTCTGTCGTTTTTCACCAATGTCCCAAAATCTTAAATGGCGTCTCACATCTAAACGAAGACAGATAGGAACAAGCCGATTCTTTCACTGAATTTGTCTCACTCTTAGCTTTCAAACGAGCTATCGCACGACAAAATCGAAGCAAGCTGTCCAGAGGGGGGGGGACGTCAGCCGAAAATTTTTTCTCTCCGATTTCGCTGGAAACATCCTTCCTAACCCAAAATTTCACGTAGATTCCGAATCTGGCCTCCGTTTTCTCATCCGATGCTTCGTTTGGGCGCTACACACCAAAACGTCCCAAATTCTAACTCTGTCGTTTTTTCGAAAAATGTTGAAAATTTTTTCTCGCCGATTGCCTTGAAACTCACTGTACAGATAAAGAATTTCACGCTGATTCCAAATCTGAAATCCGTTTTCCAATCCGATGCTTCGTTTTGAAGCTAGAGTCCAAAACGTCCCAAATTCTAACTCTGTCGTTTTTCACCAATGTCCCAAAATCTTAAATGGCGTCTCACATCTAAACGAAGACAGATAGGAACAAGCCGATTCTTTCACTGAATTTGTCTCACTCTTAGCTTTCAAACGAGCTATCGCACGACAAAATCGAAGCAAGCTGTCCAGAGGGGGGGGGACGTCAGCCGAAAATTTTTTCTCTCCGATTTCGCTGGAAACATCCTTCCTAACCCAAAATTTCACGTAGATTCCGAATCTGGCCTCCGTTTTCTCATCCGATGCTTCGTTTGGGCGCTACACACCAAAACGTCCCAAATTCTAACTCTGTCGTTTTTTCGAAAAATGTTGAAAATTTTTTCTCGCCGATTGCCTTGAAACTCACTGTACAGATAAAGAATTTCACGCTGATTCCAAATCTGAAATCCGTTTTCCAATCCGATGCTTCGTTTTGAAGCTAGAGTCCAAAACGTCCCAAATTCTAACTCTGTCGTTTTTCACCAATGTCCCAAAATCTTAAATGGCGTCTCACATCTAAACGAAGACAGATAGGAACAAGCCGATTCTTTCACTGAATTTGTCTCACTCTTAGCTTTCAAACGAGCTATCGCACGACAAAATCCGTCCACTGGAAGCCAAAATCGAAGCAAGCTGTCCAGAGGGGGGGGGACGTCAGCCGAAAATTTTTTCTCTCCGATTTCGCTGGAAACATCCTTCCTAACCCAAAATTTCACGTAGATTCCGAATCTGGCCTCCGTTTTCTCATCCGATGCTTCGTTTGGGCGCTACACACCAAAACGTCCCAAATTCTAACTCTGTCGTTTTTTCGAAAAATGTTGAAAATTTTTTCTCGCCGATTGCCTTGAAACTCACTATACAGATAAAGAATTTCACGCTGATTCCAAATCTGAAATCCGTTTTCCAATCCGATGCTTCGTTTTGAAGCTAGAGCCCAAAACGTCCCAAATTCTAACTCTGTCGTTTTTCACCAATGTCCCAAAATCTTAAATGGCGTCTCACATCTAAACGAAGACAGATAGGAACAAGCCGATTCTTTCACTGAATTTGTCTCACTCTTAGCTTTCAAACGAGCTATCGCACGACAAAATCCGTCCACTGGAAGCCAAAATCGAAGCAAGCTGTCCAGAGGGGGGGGGACGTCAGCCGAAAATTTTTTCTCTCCGATTTCGCTGGAAACATCCTTCCTAACCCAAAATTTCACGTAGATTCCGAATCTGGCCTCCGTTTTCTCATCCGATGCTTCGTTTGGGCGCTACACACCAAAACGTCCCAAATTCTAACTCTGTCGTTTTTTCGAAAAATGTTGAAAATTTTTTCTCGCCGATTGCCTTGAAACTCACTATACAGATAAAGAATTTCACGCTGATTCCAAATCTGAAATCCGTTTTCCAATCCGATGCTTCGTTTTGAAGCTAGAGTCCAAAACGTCCCAAATTCTAACTCTGTCGTTTTTCACCAATGTCCCAAAATCTTAAATGGCGTCTCACATCTAAACGAAGACAGATAGGAACAAGCCGATTCTTTCACTGAATTTGTCTCACTCTTAGCTTTCAAACGAGCTATCGCACGACAAAATCCGTCCACTGGAAGCCAAAATCGAAGCAAGCTGTCCAGAGGGGGGGGGACGTCAGCCGAAAATTTTTTCTCTCCGATTTCGCTGGAAACATCCTTCCTAACCCAAAATTTCACGTAGATTCCGAATCTGGCCTCCGTTTTCTCATCCGATGCTTCGTTTGGGCGCTACACACCAAAACGTCCCAAATTCTAACTCTGTCGTTTTTTCGAAAAATGTTGAAAATTTTTTCTCGCCGATTGCCTTGAAACTCACTGTACAGATAAAGAATTTCACGCTGATTCCAAATCTGAAATCCGTTTTCCAATCCGATGCTTCGTTTTGAAGCTAGAGTCCAAAACGTCCCAAATTCTAACTCTGTCGTTTTTCACCAATGTCCCAAAATCTTAAATGGCGTCTCACATCTAAACGAAGACAGATAGGAACAAGCCGATTCTTTCACTGAATTTGTCTCACTCTTAGCTTTCAAACGAGCTATCGCACGACAAAATCCGTCCACTGGAAGCCAAAATCGAAGCAAGCTGTCCAGAGGGGGGGGGACGTCAGCCGAAAATTTTTTCTCTCCGATTTCGCTGGAAACATCCTTCCTAACCCAAAATTTCACGTAGATTCCGAATCTGGCCTCCGTTTTCTCATCCGATGCTTCGTTTGGGCGCTACACACCAAAACGTCCCAAATTCTAACTCTGTCGTTTTTTCGAAAAATGTTGAAAATTTTTTCTCTCCGATTGACTTGAAACTCACCATACAGATAGAGAATTTCACGCTGATTCCAAATCTGAAATTTGTTTTCCAATCCGATGCTTCGTTTTGAAGCTACAGCCCAAAACGTCCAAAATTCTAACTCTGTCGTTTTTCGCCAATGTCCCAAAATCTTAAATGGCGTCTCACATCTAAACGAAGACAGATAGGAACAAGCCGATTCTTTCACTGAATTTGTCTCACTCTTAGCTTTCAAACGAGCTATCGCACGACAAAATCCGTCCACTGGAAGCCAAAATCGAAGCAAGCTGTCCAGAGGGGGGGGGGACGTCAGCCGAAAATTTTTTCTCTCCGATTTCGCTGGAAACATCCTTCCTAACCCAAAATTTCACGTAGATTCCGAATCTGGCCTCCGTTTTCTCATCCGATGCTTCGTTTGGGCGCTACACACCAAAACGTCCCAAATTCTAACTCTGTCGTTTTTTCGAAAAATGTTGAAAATTTTTTCTCGCCGATTGCCTTGAAACTCACTATACAGATAAAGAATTTCACGCTGATTCCAAATCTGAAATCCGTTTTCCAATCCGATGCTTCGTTTTGAAGCTAGAGCCCAAAACGTCCCAAATTCTAACTCTGTCGTTTTTCACCAATGTCCCAAAATCTTAAATGGCGTCTCACATCTAAACGAAGACAGATAGGAACAAGCCGATTCTTTCACTGAATTTGTCTCACTCTTAGCTTTCAAACGAGCTCTCACTCTTAGCTTTCAAACGAGCTATCGCACGACAAAATCCGTCCACTGGAAGCCAAAATCGAAGCAAGCTGTCCAGAGGGGGGGGGACGTCAGCCGAAAATTTTTTCTCTCCGATTTCGCTGGAAACATCCTTCCTAACCCAAAATTTCACGTAGATTCCGAATCTGGCCTCCGTTTTCTCATCCGATGCTTCGTTTGGGCGCTACACACCAAAACGTCCCAAATTCTAACTCTGTCGTTTTTTCGAAAAATGTTGAAAATTTTTTCTCGCCGATTGCCTTGAAACTCACTATACAGATAAAGAATTTCACGCTGATTCCAAATCTGAAATCCGTTTTCCAATCCGATGCTTCGTTTTGAAGCTAGAGCCCAAAACGTCCCAAATTCTAACTCTGTCGTTTTTCACCAATGTCCCAAAATCTTAAATGGCGTCTCACATCTAAACGAAGACAGATAGGAACAAGCCGATTCTTTCACTGAATTTGTCTCACTCTTAGCTTTCAAACGAGCTATCGCACGACAAAATCCGTCCACTGGAAGCCAAAATCGAAGCAAGCTGTCCAGAGGGGGGGGGGGACGTCAGCCGAAAATTTTTTCTCTCCGATTTCGCTGGAAACATCCTTCCTAACCCAAAATTTCACGTAGATTCCGAATCTGGCCTCCGTTTTCTCATCCGATGCTTCGTTTGGGCGCTACACACCAAAACGTCCCAAATTCTAACTCTGTCGTTTTTTCGAAAAATGTTGAAAATTTTTTCTCGCCGATTGCCTTGAAACTCACTATACAGATAAAGAATTTCACGCTGATTCCAAATCTGAAATCCGTTTTCCAATCCGATGCTTCGTTTTGAAGCTAGAGCCCAGAACGTCCCAAATTCTAACTCTGTCGTTTTTCGCCAATGTCCCAAAATCTTAAATGGCGTCTCACATCTAAACGAAGACAGATAGGAACAAGCCGATTCTTTCACTGAATTTGTCTCACTCTTAGCTTTCAAACGAGCTATCGCACGACAAAATCCGTCCACTGGAAGCCAAAATCGAAGCAAGCTGTCCAGAGGGGGGGGGGACGTCAGCCGAAAATTTTTTCTCTCCGATTTCGCTGGAAACATCCTTCCTAACCCAAAATTTCACGTAGATTCCGAATCTGGCCTCCGTTTTCTCATCCGATGCTTCGTTTGGGCGCTACACACCAAAACGTCCCAAATTCTAACTCTGTCGTTTTTTCGAAAAATGTTGAAAATTTTTTCTCGCCGATTGCCTTGAAACTCACTATACAGATAAAGAATTTCACGCTGATTCCAAATCTGAAATCCGTTTTTCAATCCGATGCTTCGTTTTGAAGCTAGAGCCCAAAACGTCCCAAATTCTAACTCTGTCGTTTTTCACCAATGTCCCAAAATCTTAAATGGCGTCTCACATCTAAACGAAGACAGATAGGAACAAGCCGATTCTTTCACTGAATTTGTCTCACTCTTAGCTTTCAAACGAGCTATCGCACGACAAAATCCGTCCACTGGAAGCCAAAATCGAAGCAAGCTGTCCAGAGGGGGGGGGGACGTCAGCCGAAAATTTTTTCTCTCCGATTTCGCTGGAAACATCCTTCCTAACCCAAAATTTCACGTAGATTCCGAATCTGGCCTCCGTTTTCTCATCCGATGCTTCGTTTGGGCGCTACACACCAAAACGTCCCAAATTCTAACTCTGTTAAAATTTTGAAGAAAAATTTTTTCTCGCCAATTGCCTTGAAACTCACCCTACCGATGCAGAATTTTACGCTGAATCCGAATCTGGCAGCCATTTCACCATCCACGACAACCTAGACGGTCGCCCACGTCAACCTAGACGGTCGGCCACGTCAACCTAGGCGGTCGGCCACGTCAACCTAGGCGGTCGGTCACGTCAACCCATACGAGACCAACACATCCGAGTCTCACACTCTGTCGTTGCAGAGGGGGGGGGGAGTCAGCGAACATGTTGTGAACCAACCTGGCCGGCACACCACGACAGACTCTGTCGTTCCAGAGGGGGGGGACTCAGACCCGAAGCACCACGGCGGCCGACCACGACACTCTGCCGTTCCAGAGGGGGGGGGCGCCGGTCGAGTGTTTGTCACTTGCTTACTACTCGGGTCAATCAAATGCAGTGTTCCCCGAAGTCTGATCAATAAATTCTAACAATTTTAGTGTGAATCAATATTTTTGTCAACTTGGAAGATTCCTGAAAAGGTGTTCTTCTCTGATAAGTTGAGTCGGTGATGAGTTTGACATTGGTAGACAATGAGGTAGACATTAGTAGGCCTGAAGATAATAAAAGATCGTTAATTACTTCAATTTCTGCGTTATCGTTTTTTGGCTTGCTCAACTCATATAAGTAGGGGTAAATTAAGCAAAGTAAAAAAATGTCATTTTACCAAATATTACATCTCAGTACTCAAAAGGCGGTCAGAATTTTCGCAGTGGAGGTCAATTTCACTTCAACAATGTGGATAAGCTCCGTAGACTCTTGTTCATTAGTTGCATGTAACACGCAAGCACAGACTAGAGATTCCAAAATCCCGGAAAATGTCAATCCCGGGATTAGTCCTGGGATTGAGTAGAATCGTAAATATCAAATTACAAAGCATAGTATATGTTAATAGCATGGGATACCGGCAAGGATTGCAATACCGGGATTCAGTGGTTTGGTGCAGATCCTGAAATCCAGGATTAATTATTAATTCAGTTGATATTTGGCAGTAATTTACAGATGTTTTACTGCTTCGATAGTGGAGACCGAATAGATTTTTGAATTCTTTTCAATATCTTTCTTTAAATTACTAATTCAATATTCAAATACTAATTCAATACAGCTGTGTCAGCATACCTATATGTGTGATGATTATATACTCACGCCCTTATCTCTTCTAATTAATCTCTCTGTAATCTAATTCTGTGGTGTATCTTAACTTATAAAATTTGTCAGTGAAATCCGATATCTTAGTAGCTCATAAAGTCAATGAACAGTTTTATGCAACTGATAATTAATGAGCTCATAAAAGTTCATTAGTTACTATGGTTTTATCACTAAATTCTTGATAGCTAGTGAATTTAGCTGCTGATAAAATTCTTTATGCAACAAGCAATCGCTTAATAGATAATATCATTAGCTACCAAGCTTTTATGCAATAGACCCCTGGTCTACGTATTAGTACGGGTATAAAATTGTTTTCCATCATCCTCAATGAGCTTAGATGTAATATAAAAAATCTTTTTTAGCTTTTTTATGTTTGACGTTGTTTCAAACTCTAATTCAAACTCTTAAACTCTAACTCTAACTTTTTAATTATGAACTCTCCTGCCTACTTCATCTAATCGTAATACTCATATGACTAATTCTTCTACATTGTCGGTAATTGGCATTTTTGGCGATGAATAGCGATGTTCAGTCACAAAGATCATTGATTGTTTAAATTCTCATTGAATTAATGTCCAGTTTGAAGTGTACTTGAACTTCTAGGACAAAACTCCAAGTTCAATTCCGTGAAATCAAGATTATACCATTAAATTTCAAAACGACAAAATTGTAAGATGTAGAGATTGTCAAACTTCTTAAGCATGTAGAATGCATCCCAAAAATATTCAGATGTAAGCAATATCATACGAATGAAGCAGACTTTTGAGACAACTTATCGGATGTGACTTTCATGTAGACCGAATCCAACGAAATGAGAATCTAATTACGTTCTACAACCAAATTCACAAGTCAAGGCCGAAAATATTGTATGTCATCTTTCTGAATTCTGTCCGACTGAAAATTTTTTCATTCGTCTTAGTTCGTCACGGAAGCAATCTATTAAATTATCCCCTGACTCCTCACTCCCTTCTCCCTGGGACGAAATCTTAAATAAGGAAAATATGCGATTCGAACATATCCTCTTGAAATAAGAAATCATCAGTCAAAAACTCTGGAGTAAGGTTGCAACGACTATAGCAACTCGAAGTCTTAGTTTTTAATTTGTTCTTAATCCTAGCTCTCTATGGTTTTAGAATTTCTAGCGAGTAAATCTTTCTTTCATTGTAGTTTTGTTTTTATTACAACATTTCATTATCTTATTAGTAAGAGAAGTAAACTTATTAATTAACTACATCACATCAAATAAGCTGCTTCCGCTAAATATCGATATGCGCTGGTGCCCTTTATAGTTAATAGTGCGGTTGATTTGTGATAATCAATGAGCGAATTATTCCGCACTTTTTCTTGGATGAAGAATAGTGCATGCATTTTTCAAGTCATTAGTTTGACCTGATTTGACCATTTGCTTGCCCCCCAGGCTCACTGAAACCATGAGACAGCAACACCAATGTTATCAAATATGTTGATGATTGCTCATACATAGTTCCTGTTTTATAGAGATGATCCTCAGGTTACAATTACTAGAGAGCAAGTGAACATTATTGAATGGTCATCATCGGTTGGTCTTCAACTAATTTGGCAAAATACAAACGCATGTGGATCCTTAGATCGAACAATACAGGTTCCTAAAGAGTAAGTATATGCAGGATTATTCGCAACTCAATGCATCGTTCCTACTTCTAGTAACAGTAGTAGACTTTTAGTAGTACACAAATAATTCTGACGCATTTGTAACTATGCCTCAAAATCGGGACCTAAGGATTTTTTGAGCTACTTTCCATAATGGAGGTGGCAAAGTTGTTCACGCATGCATCTATTTGGTGATAACATGTGAGCTAAATATTTTTTACTGCCTCTGGCGATAAAAGTCGTCATACTTTCCAAAAGGCAGGCCTATTTCTAGTATATTTCTTGGTCCGACTTTAAAGAGGCAGAGCTGAGTTTTGATGAACCGTCCAAGTTCGGCCAGGAAATCAAGTTCTTTTATAAATCTGATCTAATATCATTGATCAGTATGGATGTCACGAAATGCTCGAGCAGCTTCCACAATGCGATGTTGTATTTATCATCAATTGCTTTAGTTGAAACCATGGCTTTAAAAGTCAAAGATGTCATTATTAATTCAATAAAATCTTCTAACACAATCAAGTCGAGGACATCCATCGAATATATTGTGTTGCAATTGAGAGAAGTTGCCCATTGCAACAAATTGACTGTCACTGCAATAATCGCTGTCCGTTGCATAGCAATTTTGCTTCTAGTCAGACACTTCTCGACAGGAAAGTCCTTCATTATTTTGTCGAAATGACCCATCTGAAGGAGAGACGAATTCTGAATCTGTGTCCACTGTGTCCCTTACAGGTCAAGCCTAATGGCAGGTTTTCACTTAATGATGACTTCGTTGGCGATGTCCTGGCAAATATGATGATAGCGGTTAGACAGAAATTATCTCTATTTTGAATGCAGTATATTTAGGAAGAACAAGATAGGAAATCAACAATCAATCGCCAGGCGTCATTGGAATTTGTCAGAAATGTTGTTGTGTTTCATTTACAGATGCTTGTCGAAAAACAATGAGCTGTTACGCAATACAGAATTGGAAGAGAAAGCTTTGAAATTATTTCTTTTGGACTGAAAAATTATAGTCATTAGCTTTTTCATTGTGATTTCTGTTCATAATTAACATGGCAGACTTCGTCCAGCCCGCCCGTTTGTAGCAAGATAATTATAATATAAATATATAATAAGACAAGTAACCTGGCAATTGATAAATTTATCAAATCTCAACAGATGTAACCACCACGAGACATGTTTCGGCCTGTTGGGCCTCATCAGTCGTGGGTAGGTTTGAACCAACGACGTTGGAGCTAGAGGACGTGCAGGCATACCGAGATTGAGGCGCTTCACGCAGGCGCTACTCATTACATGCTAAGACATGTATTAACATGTATTAGCATGTATTAACATGTCTTGACATGTAATGAGTAGCGCCTGCGTGAAGCGCCTCAATCTCGGATGCGGTATTCAGTGATTGCAGAATGCAGTCCACCCTCCACGTGCCTGCGTTAAAGCAGTGCCCTCCTGGCTAATTCACGCTCTCAACAGATAGTCCGGTGGCCTTGTGCCTGCACGTCCTCTAGTTCCAATGTTACTGTTTCAAACCTACCCACGACTGATGAGGCCCAGCAGGCCGAAACATGTCTCGTGGTGGTTACATCTGTTGAGATTGATAAATAAATAAATATATATATATATAAATAAATAATATAGGGATAGCAAAAGGAGGTAGCAGATGAAGAAGTGTATATGCTTTATACATCAAATGAAATCTCAAGCTTTTATCGACACTTTGATGATACAAGGATGTTGTTTATCTTAAGTATGAAGATATCTGTGATTCATATTGAAGTTTGGACATACAGTCATGCATGTACATGCATGAGAAATTTTCAAATTGCATCAACCAGGGGTTATCAAAAATTAATTGCAATTAATTTTGGCCAAGCAATCAATCACTTTTAATTGCAATTATTTGATTGAAGCAATCAATTTATTGCAGTTAATCGATGTCATATTTTATTATTTATCTTGTTATTTTATTTCAATATTTGTCATATTTTTATCATATTCTATCATCACCATTTGGATAGACTGATTCTAGATTTGATTTTTTTACTATGATATTTCACTTTCAAGAATTACTGCATAGGCTGCATAGACCAACATACTATACAAGTCGCATAATAACTTGTGCAATTTTGGATAGTGACTTGAGTAGTAAGTTCATGCATCATAATGATAATGATGATCAATTGCTAAAACAAATTAATGAATAGCCACACGTGTCTAGGTAGCAGAACATAAAATAGAGCTCTAAAAGTCATCATGAAAGTATTGCAATATACATGTAGAGATGCTAAATGTGTTTTGCACAAAGTGTGCGAATCAGCTATGTCTAGTAGGCTTGGTATCACTTTGAATCACTGAAGGTGCAATGCTTGTTCTACGACAGTGTGTGGTGACGGCATTACAAGCAATGCAATGTAATCGGTGAAATACTTTCCCATTACAAATCAATCAATCAATTGCAATTATTCGGTGATTCCAATCAATTAATTGTAATTGTTTTATCACAATGAATTGATTGCTATTAATTACAAAGCAATTAATTTTTGATATCTCCTGCTTATAACCAAAAGTTTGCGTTTACTGAATTACTGAATTCGAATTACTGAAGACATTCAATTGCAGTGCCAGGTAAAAAGTTTGCATCAAGTAGGAATTAACGCGCATTTTCTTACATTTACCATCAAACTCATATGACGATGCAAATTCTAAATATGATTTTCTCACAATAGTAGGAGGTAGGCCTATTCATGTTTTCTTCCGCAGCATGAGCCCTACCGGTACTATGATACGAAACGCACGCACACATCACAACATTCACGGGATGCTTCGTCGACCTGTCAGAATGACCATTAGTGACCAGTACAAATTGAGGACAATTATCCACAAGTTAAAGAATGGTTTCGTCGTTAGACATTGCCCTTTTCCAGTTATCGACAGGAAGATGTTGATGTGATTTGGCCCAGTTCAGACGTTTTCCCTGCTGAGTTCTGTTCAGAAAAGGACAACTGACTCGATCCTTCTTGCCGAAGATGACGTCACACAGTACTATGATGTAGTGTCCTACAGTTCCTAAATCGTGTTGAATCTGAGCTGCTGTTGCTTTTGGATTCTTTGAACGCAGTGATTTCAGTTGCCGATTTCATCGATCATTAAAGACAGATGGACAACCATAATTTTGATAAGGGGCTTCATATTAAAAATCTCTTGGCATCGTCGAATTGCTCTTGACACAGTAGATTTTGAAAAATAAAAATCAGAAGCACTTTCAGTGACGGATTAATCGGTGTAATGTGCAAGGTAGCAATTCGAAGCCGTAGGTCGTTATATGAGACTGCATATTGTACGCTAATAATTCCATAGTGAATGAATATTGATTGCAGACAATTGCGAATTTCTTGCTTGCTGACAATGTGTTTGTTTATTCATAGATTTTTCCTACACTTGACTCGATGAAGTGCTGGCGCAATAGCCAACGCAAGTCAGAAGCACAAATTCTACACTGTTTCGAAGTGAGGGCAATGAAATCCGGGTCTTACTACCTGCTTTTCTCATGGGACATTACTCGACTGTGCGGTCAACCATATTACGCGATTTTAAGAAGCATTTCAATTTTCTTCTACCTTGATACAACTTTTGAACACAACATTCTCAGTGGAGGCGTTTTTCTCAAAATTAGATGGTAGCATACGCTGGCACGCCCGAAAAAGTATAGAGAAGTCGGTTGCAGAAGTGGCACATGCTTTGTAAAAATGGTTGGGAAAATTTCAAACTTCGCCCTCGTGTCCATGCGCCTAAATCTCGACCAGCAAAGACACGCAATTACATAATTATCAACTGTCTCAATCCTCATCATCATAAGATCATCACAACAGCTGAGATTAAAGCCAAAACCATTGCGATGTTTATTTGCACTTAAGATCTCAAAACAGGAACGTTTGAGAAAGGTGTATAGATCGTGATCACGATTAGATGATGTTTATATACCATATGCTGTGTCTTGTTGTTTTTAACAGCACATGGTCCTGCAGTCATAACGAGTTTCCGCGGTGAATGAGGCCGAAAGTGAGACTTTCACAGAATGATGCGCACCCTATGCCTACTAATAATCTGGAAGTCTGCCGAGCTGTACTTGGTTCCTCTCCGTCAGAAAGAATCAAAGAAAAACACCTGTTAAATCTTATGGGTCGCAGATTGCAGGTTTTCGGAAAATGAAAATTTCCATGTTTTCTGCGAATATGCAAAAGTACTAAGCCCAGAGTCATAATTTTTGACATGGAATGTTTTCAGGTCGTGTCCTACAATGTTCATGCACCGGTGTCCATGAAGCTAGACACATTCAAATTTGGCAAGTCTCTTAATGTCGACAAACACAAGCATTTTGAGCAATTTAATCCACATTTAATCACGTTCTCGCATACATTGCCGATCAGCAACATGATAATAACACGCACATCATAGAGAATGACCTGAAGACATTCCATGCCAAATATTATGACACTGGGCTTGGCTTTCTTCGCTTTATCAGAAAAAAACATAGAAATTCCATTTCAACCAAAATTACAATCTGCGTCCCATTGGATTTGCATGTATTTTTCTTTTTTCCTGTCTGATAAGAAGATGAACTAACTAGAACTCGGCAGACGCACAGATTATTACTAGGCATACGGTGTATGTGCATCGTTCTGTAAAAGTCTCATTTTCGGCCTCGTTCACCGCGGAAACCAGTTCTGGCTGCGGACTAATATTCACTCCGTGTCACTACACGACTTCCTAAATTTCAGAACCGCTGTCACAGTGCTGTATGTTAGAAGGATTACTTATATTGAAAGAAAAGAAATATTATCGGAGACACAGACTTTAACCATTTACGCATCAAATTCCCTCTAACATTCATACCTTCATGTAACTTAAGACATCAGGAGTGATTGAAAAAGATGATGGAGTGCAAAACTGTTTGCTCTGCTTTTGTTTATGTTGGCTTTGTTGCGCGGTTAATAATCATAAAAGATAGCGAAATCCACGTTTAAGTATGAAAATAGTAAAAAGATGTCCTCAGACATTAAAAATTCAAGAATCTTGTGTTTAAGCTGCTTTAGCTTAAGTAATAACATCCATTTATGCCCAGACGAACTGGTGTACTAAAATCCCTTGTGATTTCTTATTTTCTTTATGTTCCTACCCTCAACAGTGCAAAATCTATTCGTTTAGCTCCTGGACATCCGAGTTTTCAATTTTAGACACTTTTCACGTAAACTTGATAATCAATATTTGGCATTTTTATTACTCTGCTTAAGAGGCGAAATGAGAAAACTCGATCGTACGCTTTGATGCTAAAAATATTCATGCTAAAACTCAACATATTCATTAGGTATTCATTTATGAGAAGTTATTTCATTGCGTGAGAGAGTACATCTTATGTGTCTCTTTCGGCACCAGTTTCTCTTGACCTAAAGCCTTTTGAAGTTCGCTTCTACGCAGTGATTGAAGTGATGACTAAACATTCATAATCAAGTGTTTAGCACGCAACAAATGTGAATGATAATCAGCATTCATAATGATAATTCACCGCTGTCAGACAACTTCTATACGCGCAAATTTACCGTTGAATGGTCAATCAGTCAATTCAGTCAGATTAATTGTAAATTATTGTGCTTGTCATGTTGGGCTTAACAGATTTCCCCCCATAAATCATTCGATATAGCTGCATAAGACACAGAAATATATTTAGAAAATGTTTATGATAATCGGAAGTACGGGCACATGTGGGACACATCCATGGCCTGCTTTAAAACCATGTTATGTGGCAAAATTCTAGGCTGAAAAGTTGTTAATTTTTTAGTTAAATGCCATTAAGATATACATTTGCAAATCACTAATCAATGACTTTGGTGATATCCCAACATGGATTAGGCATTCACTAATTGTAAAATTCGTTCATGCAATCATGCAACAATATCCTACTTGATGACCTGATGGTACACAATAACGGAAGCACAATTAACGTATGTTGTATTTACTCATGGCATATAAATAGTATGCGGTTTGTAGTACTTTTGCATTGGCAAAGGGGAACTGTGCTACGAAGTTTGCTTCGAGTGTTCAGATAGAGGACTTCTAGTCTTTCTTCATCTCTTATCATTGAATAGAAATTAAACTAGTTTGGGCCATTCCGAGCCGCAGACGGCCCTTGCAGGGCGAAACACAGCGTCTATGGCTGCCAAAGAATTTTCGTGCCTAAGTTGTTCAAGTCTGAGGACATCTTTTCTATTCTATGCCCAGGCGAACTGGCAATATTATGATTATACTCTTACCATTAATAATTATGTTGTTTTTGTTCTTCATCACCATCACGATTGTCTATCTACTGAATTATCTGAATGAAAGCAATACATAGTTGGCCAATATCAATGGGGAACATGAATTGCGTTGGGTGGCCATCTTTTAATGGATGCATTTGTATTCAACGAGTTGGGTTACATAGCTCCTGATGGCGCGTCAAAATCACAGTAAATGATACAATGTAAAGCGATTTTCGAAATATCTACTTTGCTATCCAAAGCGGAATTTAGAAGTTTGAGCATTTTCTTCATGTGAGCACTTGCAATCTATAGTTGAAGTCGGTAACTTTCTATGCGATTCCAAACCCGAATTTAACTCCTCGTGGCTTTTAGTAGTAGACACTATTTTATGAACGATTGTCAGAAATAGATGAAGCTATCAGTGATGACCAATTTAGTTCGTCATTCTAATCATGAACACAGGAACGCAGTTTTCAACAGTTTTAGCAGTTGTATTTTTATTTATTTATTTAGTACACCAATAAGTGCAATGAGCACCAAGGCAACACAGGAAATACATTCAGGAGGGAACAATTAGAAGTTACAATAAAATATAAAAAGCTTTCGTTTAAACTGTTTCACCGTTTCACTGTTCACAATATCGTCGGGGAGGCGGTTCCAGTCATCTATGATGCGGTGGGAAAAGGAGGATAGGCGACAATTCAGATTTGTTGGGTGGCGGAAAATTTTGTAGTTATGTCCACGGGTTCGGGAAACACTAAAGGTGAAGAAGGAATTGGGATCACTTGGAGTAAGGTGGTTACATATTTTGAACATGGTTGTAAGGTCCATAATCCGACGACGACATTGTAGTGTTGGGAGTTTCAGAGCTCTCAGTCTTTCTTTGTAGAGTAACGAGGATAGGCCACGGATGCTTTTGGTGAATCGACGTTGTACACGTTCGATAGCCAGAATGTCTTCGTTCAGGGATGGATTCCAGCCTGGGATGGCATGTTCGAGGTGAGGGCGGACCAGTGTCTTGAAGAGACGAATAAGCAGATCGGCGTCCCGAGAGACGAATGTCCTGAGGATGGCAGATACAATGCGATTCGCTTTCTGAACACAGGTCAGAATGTGCCGAGAGAATTGTAGGTCTTTTGAAATCAGAACTCCAAGGTCTTTGACACACTTGGAATTATTCAGGACACTTCCATCCAGACGGTAGTCCGAGACAGGATTGCGAAATCCAAAGTGTAGAATGGAGCACTTTTGGGGATTGAGCGATAGCTGCCATTTCTTCGACCAGGTGGTTACAGCGTTGAGGTCAGGTTCTTTGGCTTTCAGGGGATCAGTGCGCTTGATCTCGGAATACAATTTTACATCATCAGCATATTTCAATATACCTGCGGTATGTCACCTTGCAGAGACTCCGAGATTCTATATAGTGTTCTTATCTTCTTGGAATGAAATTAGTTGAAGAAAAGAAGTATACATATGAAAATATTAACAAAATATAATATACGTACTCGTAATTTGCAAATGACTTTCTGTATAACCGCACACATTCACTGACTTTGACGAAAAAGTTCACTTTACAATTTGCACTGATAATTATAGAAGATAATAATCGGATATTTAATTATCCATTCATATTCAGTTGTTCACTCATAGTGGTTATTAATTTTTAGATATAGTCAGATTTATTTCACATCTCGACAAAGGATGTGACTTTGATGAGGTGACACGTTTTCATTAGGAAAGGTAGATTATATTTTCATATCCTATGTTCTTTCAGATTAAGTGACATTACAAGACACTTATTTACTGAAAAGGGAATGTATCAAAATATTTGAAACGAACGTTTTTATCAATCAATGAAGCATGTACGAATGATACATTTGAGAGCAAACATCGAAAATCCGATGATGCTGTAGCTTTGTAGAGTAAAATACTTCATTACAAAATAAATTAGCAGGGGAGTAGTTCATGGGTTCATGGAACATGTCTCCCTTTAACCTTTTCGCGACCAATACATGCAGAGCACGTGATGCATGAATTGTTCAGAGTCACCACGATTGGGAAGACATCAATAGAGTATTCTTAAATTGTGCATGCAGAGTACGTCATGGTGACTTCGGACAATGTACTGAATTTCACTTTGGTCACGAAAGGGTTAAAATGCATCTATTTTTCTTGGAGATCTTTAGGTCCTCCATTCAATTCACATCATTCATACCCAAGACTGCAAACTCAAGTGAAATTTCCAGTCTAAAGATATCTGTGACGAGTACGAAAATATCTATGGGAGCTCCTATTTTCTGATGGTGCACAAAGTTGTCTGACATCTCCATTGAGAACAAAGTGAATATTTTTAGATGCCTCAGAATGTGTATTTAAGTAAAGTAATAATAGAGAACTTACAATACAAAATATTTCGTGAGAAGATAAAAGGTTGAAAGAGAAAAAGGATTCTCTGAAAAAAATTAAGTCGGATTCGCACTTCCGTTCGGCGGAGTTGCAGAAATGTCTGCGCTATTTCCTCTCAAAGTTGCCAGCGAAGGTCCTTGTCGAAGCCATGAAGTTTCCGTGGGATCACCAGAACCATTGATGATAAGCGGCCCAAGTCTTTCAAAGAATCTTTCATCATCAAAATCTTTCAAATAAAAGTCTTTCTAACTGTTAAGCATGCAGAGATAGGGAAGTCTCCGCCTTTGAATATTTCCATAGCTATCAATCATTCCGACTGATATATATATATATACAAATGATAATACAAAAGTATGACCCACCAGAAAATCAAAAGCAAAGTTTGCTACTGCCGATCGATTTCAGCCGCTACGGTGGCTTTTCAATAAAATATATATTATACATTCGCATGAAGTGTACAAATGGAAAGAAAAGTCGAAACGGTATTCAGTCCTGTTTAGCCAGTCACGTAGTTCTTCATTCACAGATGCCAAGTGGTTGTTCGGCACCACATACGCAGGAGTCGCTAGCTGACAGTCGACACGTTTCATGAACGCTGCAAACCTTCCATAGCCGGATCGAAGACGATTTAGTAGTACCCACTACTGATCTCTTTGCAGGTCACAACCGGGCGGATGGTGCTTCGGTTCCGAAATGAAGCGCCGTAGTTCATGGCTTGACTGGGACTATCTCATTCTTCAAGTGTCTTCGGCCCGAGTGTGAGGAGATGTTGGGGATAGCGAGATCAGTCCGTTATGCATCTTTGATAACGGATTGCGCGACTTGAGTCGTCTTTGTGCTTGTGATGTGTCGAAAAGTTTCTCCTGAAGCAGGTGATCAGCTGCAGTAGCCCTTTGATGGAGCCGCATTGCCAACCTCTCGCGACGGATGTCCGGTGGTTCAATACCGCTCAGGACAGGTAGGATATCTGTTGGTGTAGAACGGAATCATGCAGTTATAAACTGCAGTGTTTCGTTTAGAGCACAATTAATTTTCTTGGTGTGGGTCTGTGTGACCAGACTGGTGAACAATACTCCGCACAGGAGTAGCATAGGGGAAGAAAAGGCGTCGAACTTGGCATCCCAACGGCTTCCAGCGAGGCGGCGAAGGAGGGAATTGCGAGCGTTGATCTTGGTTGCGACTTGCTGTAGATGTTCTCTATATATCAGTAAGCGATCGAGCAGCATTCTGGGATGCTTCGGGCAGCTGATGAAATTAATGGGTCTTCCTTCGAGATTGATGTTAAACCTCAGGTTGGCACATCGATTCTTGAGGTGGAAAATACTGCACATAAATTATAGTTCGTTTCAGTGAGAGTGAGCACCATTTTTTAAATGTTAAAGAAACCAAAAGTAAGTTACAGCTCTAGATAATTATCTTATTTCTCAGAAGTAATAATAGAATAAAATAAATGAATATTTTTTAATTGAGAAATGAGGTGTGAGCTTGTTCTCAGCTTGCAGCAATGATTTGCATTTTTATTTTTTTATTTTTTATTTTATTCATTATAGCTTTCATTTCATCTGATGCTCTCATCTAAGGCTTTTGGCTGCGCGGAATCCTACTATCCTTACCAAGGTATTCCAGAAGATGACATTGCCTAAAAGAGATGATTTACTTCATGACACATTGGAAAAATTGTCGGACTGAGACATCCAATGAACTTGTCAGAATTCGGAAATTTTTCGATGTGATGTCTACCGAGTTCGACCGCATCTGAAGCGCAAGTTTTGTGAACGCAAGTTGAGATCATTTGCAAAAACTAGTGTTTGTGTAAAATCAGCTTTGTCTAACTTAGTTTCTAATTACTTAATTTTAATTAACATTTAATAACTTTCAAGACACAAACTTTGATGCAGTTTGAAAAATCGCCGTTGACAGTCAAAGAATCAAGACTACACGCATATGCATTAGATATCCAGTTCAGGTCCTAGTCCTCGAATCGTGCTTGATGATTACTTTACGTGCTAATGCCACACTATGAAGGTTCTGAAGTCATAGGACCAAGGAAAATGGCTCAGGCAGAAAGGAGCTATCTAGAGGAGTAATGCTGAGATGCATTCAGACAGTGATAGACAATCAGCGTCCCAATCTTGAGATGGCTTCTTTTGAGGCGATCTGGATAGACATGAAGCGATCCGACCTGCGACTAATAACTTGAACCCGACGCCGATTACATACATGTATATTCGTCGGCGACGAATTACACAAAATCTACCGGAGGTGGCAGCATGGGCCTATTAGTCAATTCATGTTGATCTAAAAGTACATCAAATCAAACTCAAATGCAAATGCTTACTTGAGCTTTGTGTTCATCGATGAAGATTGATGTCCGCAGCTTGAATAACCTATACTGTTGAGTTACGCCTCTATTTTATCATTTTCTCAGATCGTTGGCTAGAAAATTAGAAAAATATGTACCGGTAAGTCATAGATACAGTTAATGCCTGAAAAATAATTCAAATGCCCATGTTTTATTTCGCTGATCACTAAATGTCTCCTGAAAGTTGATGATGACTACATATTTGTTGATGGCGCAATTCAGTGAAGGTTAAAAGTCCCTTAAATCC
The DNA here is from genome assembly GCA_907163375.1 of Prostheceraeus crozeri. Classification (NCBI taxonomy): domain Eukaryota; kingdom Metazoa; phylum Platyhelminthes; order Polycladida; family Euryleptidae; genus Prostheceraeus; species Prostheceraeus crozeri. The sequence continues at coordinate 53,528 of CAJQUW010010550.1, forward strand.
ATTTTCCTTAACGTGGAAGAGAGGAAGAATTACCTGGAGTGTCAAACAATGAGACTATTATTATTGTACTAAGACTTCATACGAACTTCATACGTGCAGTTAAGCGAACGATAATATAAAAAGTTGTGCAAATGAAGCAGCATGAATTGTAAGAAACTGTTCATTTAACTTCGATTTTTGTATTGGATTGTTTCACAAGCGAATAATTATCAGATAAAGAGCAAACTTATTCAAGCATTCTATCTGAGAAAACTTCTTTCTTTAGGTATTACTCTTTTATCTAGATATGATTTATGTTGATCTTCAAATCAAATGATGTGGATTGACATGATATCATTGAAGTTGATTGAATTTATTCTTTATTTATTTCCTAAAATTTCCTTCATGCTTAAAAACAGACGCTGATGGGGAATTAGCGGCGTCTCCGCCAGCACGCCGTCGAGACCTCTATCAATGACCAATGGCTTGATATACGAAAGTTAAGAGTATTATGTGGTTTCAGCTTCAATTAACAGTTAACATCTCGTATTTTAAATGACTTGTCATCCTTTTAATTACTTTTATTGAATAAAAGACTGGAATAGTAGGAACCTGTGGTTCGGTAAACGCAGTTGGTTGCTGGGTCTTGTTGCACTTTTCAGAAACCGTTGATACTTAATTAGTCGACTACATGTAAGGCTTCCTCAGAATTTTGAGAATAGGGAGCAGCTTGCTTCAGAGAATGATAGAAGAATAGAGTGCAATATGGTGAACCGCAAATGTTTTAAGTGTTACTCTTGATTGATTATATCAAGGTAAATATTTTTCATCGTTTGTGAACAGACATGTATTTGATGAAGGTTTCTAAAATATGAATCTGCAACATAATTTCAATACGCGTAAACATGACCTACTGTGTACTATATAGATAGAATATGTAGTTGTAGTCTAGACAGTCATTCTAGGTAGTAAGTAGATATCGTGGCAATTTTTGCTAGCATAAGTAGATGTAGTTTCTACTATGACAGATTCCGAATCCATTTTCCTCAAGAAATTTCCTGTTCAAGATTTCCTGTTGAGAATCTATGAGAAGTAATTCAGCAAGATCACATAGGTTAATAGCATGAAATTATGCCGATACATCTGCGAGTAGCCTATGTGTATCAAGCATCGTGTAAATCGATAGTAAACAGTATTGTGAACAGACTATCAGCTGTTATCCATTTTAGACGATCGGCATAGTGTACCCATGTCTGCACTGCGTGTTCCATTGAATCAAATACATGCGACAATCTGGTTCCTCGTAGAAACAAAGGGCATGCATGACATAATAAGAGCAAGAGAGTCTTGCTTTGATCCAACCCTTGCTTTGAGAGAGTGAGTGAGTGAAAGTGCTTTTATTTCAGAATCAAACAGATGCACAGCGATTAGTTTCAGAAGTGAGGAAAAAGTCAGAAACAGCTGAAACTGACGCTGCCTTCGGTATAAGTTTTGGCCATTTCAATCTAAGGTTGACCACTTATATCAAGACAAGTAGACGTCGTGGAATGAGGACATGGAGTGGATGATTTTCCATACATTTTGCAGTTTTGTAGGGTAAGCAAGCCAGTCTTTTATGGCGCTTGTTTCTCCGCATACACACTTTCTTTCATGATGACAGATAACTTCTGGTGATCACGTGAGTTTTCATAGAAAACATTTCTCCTCTCTGATGGAATTATAAAATTGATTCCTTCTAGGAGAGTTGGGAGAGATAAAAGTCTCCAATCGGCATCATTAAAGCAATGGTTTCCGAACAAAGTGCAAATAAAATAATTTATGACTTTGTCCAGTGGTGTCAGTTACTCTGAAATGAGAGAAATATCTGAACTCTGAACTATTCTCATTGCATAAGCATAGCGATGATCATTGTGTAAGCAAATGCACAATATGCTGCATGAGGCTGCGTTTCTGCTTTTCGTGATAACTTTTGCAGTTCATCTATCCATTTGATCAGCTTTACTGTAGCAATTGCTTCTTGTTTGTTTCAGTTCCGATAATAGAGTCAAAAAAATGTCCTATTCTTGTTATTTGAATTACGAACGCAGATGGTTTTCAAATAGATTTCAATTGTGAAAGACTAACGATTTTGAAAATTATGTAGGATTCAGATCCGTTCATGTTGAATCATGTTGCAATATGTCTTCCCAACATAATTTCAAGTTTTCAACTTTCCCGATGGCTGATACATCATCAGTGAAAGCGACTTACTGGATTTCTTTATGCCGAGATGCAAGGCCATCAGACTAATCCCATGCATGTTCATTGCTGCAACAGGGTACCATTGAGTAGAGCCTTTCGTCGATAATAATTCATAACCACCCCAGCAACGAATAGCCTGGCAGGGTTCAGATAACAGTTGTTAATGAAGTGAAAGCTGCCGCAGATCATTATGAAGCTTATCAAGATAACGTGCCAATGATTTGTTGAGGTAAAGGCATTGCTTTCATCGACTTGGATCAAGCCATCGTTTTAACTTCATCTCGAATAACTGTCTCTCTTGTAGCATGACAGTTGCTGTTGTTGACACGCCAAGTTTTTAAAATTCCACGGCAGTCCGCTTATCCTCAATGACAAGTTGTTATGAATAATTCCTTCGTTTGGGGACTGAATGGTACACTGTTAGTGTACCAAATGACAATGTGTCTTGAAGTGACTTGTGACTTATTACTAGGGCAGTTTTTTTTGACTTGTCAAAAAAAGTCAAAATTTTGTCAAAAATATGGGTTCGGTAAAAAAAAGTCAAAATTTATGACTGCAGGATTTTAGCTAAAAGAATGACACAAATTGAGGTACGTGAAATCGTCAATTCTTTCGAAGGAACGGACATCCTTCTTAGTCGTGCTAAAGCTGCTGTCAATGATGCCACAGTCGAACAGTCCCTCGTGAAGATTCAGCGCGACTATCAGGAACTTCCGAAACTGATCGAGAAAATGGAGAGCTCGAAATACACTCTCAAAGAAGCCCACGACGATATAGCGACACTAAACTTGAAGCAGGACTGTGTGGGCATCGGTGCTTACATAAAAAACGCATGATCAAGAACTGTGACGTTGACAACATTATCAAATGAAAACAAGTGAACGTGTCTCCAGCCGTGTACGCTGAACTTCGGTGCTGTCAGCCAACTTCTGCTGCAGTTGAACGATCATTTTCTATGCTGGGTAAGCTTTCGCGCAAGGACAGACCTTTCTTGCCTGAAAATGTATGCAACTATTTGTGTATGTACTACAATAAACTGTAATGGAATATGATTCTAGATTGGAAAATTCGCGTTTTCTTTAAGGTCAAAATTTGTCAAATTTTCTCGTTTTCAAGGTCAAAATTTGCTTTTTATAGGTCCAAAAAAAACTGCCCTACTTATTACTAATGACTTGTGGCTTGTGACTGACGAAGGATCGTGACACGACTTGAGAACGATGACATATGGTTCATCGTGTGTGCTTCCGACCTAATAGCTTTTGCATATCACGCTGCACGGGTCACATCACAAGCAGAGCCACTCGATGGGTTGAATCGTTTTCAGTTTGGTTGAGTTTCGTGTGCAAGTGTGAGCGTGTAGTGCGCGTGCAAGTACATATAGGCAATCAGCGCAAGACAACTCCGATAAAACATGAGTTATGTGAATTTTCCGAAGCTGTCAGAAATGTATTAAAAATCGGCTAAAACGGCTTTAAGATTTACATGTAGAAAAATTGACTGTGATATTTCTTTTTTATATTTTCCAATTTTTTATTTATAACCTTGCCGAGCCGTTAGCTGTCTGATCTTTTACACGCACATGGGTCTTTACATCTCTAACTGTCCGTATTTGTGTCTGGGCGCCGATGCAGTGATTGAGGTAGCGTTCGTTGAAGTTGGACGACTAGTGAGATCAGTCATATCATTGTATTTCATCTAACAGTATGTCTTATGTAATTTGAGTATGCAAATGTCAAAATGCACTTCATTTCTTTTATTAATTTCTGCCAATGAAATTGTGAGTAGGCCTATGTTAACAAAATACAAATGTGGCTGTACACATTACATTCGTTATCTTATGTGTCGAAGATGTAATTTGCATAACAATGATGTAATGAAAATTTTATGTGCATCTCTTCGACAGCAAACAGTCATGGCTGATTACGATACACATTTATTTAGATATAAAGATATTAAGTCAGAACTACAAAAATCTCGTCTGTTCACATTGATCAAATGCACAATTGAGTTAACTGACATGACTATTTTCATTGGTACAAGTATTCAGTTTTTTGAACTGTCGATCTTTGCTACCGGTAGGCCTATATTATCCTCTATTCAGAATAACAAAAAAAATAGCCTGATAAACCTTTTCATAGGGTTTCGAGTCCTTTTCCTGGGCCTGTGAATATTTACGTTTTCTGAATGTTTCCTTCACAAACATTTCTCCTTAGTGAATAGCGAAGCTAAAAGTGCGTCGATTTACTGTATCAACAACTTGAACTCAGCATTCATTTTCATAAGCGTCTCGACATGAATATATTCTTAACTTGTTATTCTTATCATTGAAAAACAATGAGGAATTGTGATATTGCTTTCTTGTATGTGACAATTTTAAAGAACGTGATGAGAAATTGTAACTATTCGCAGGTATATTGGATATATTTTCATATTGCGAATGCCATAATGCATATTTTATGAGAGTTTGAATCAGTTAATCGATTTAATCGATCAATGATGCAGAGCCATTCGTCTGTGATTGCTAGCAACAGGGCACTAGAATTTGTTATCGAATTAAGTCTGATCAATTATTTTTGTTCCTCCTTCAATATCATACTCGACATGCTTGATGCAATAGAGTTACCGGTACTGCTATTGGCAATTGCAATGATGTTCAACAATTAGCATGCCATCATTCATCAATATCAACAATATCAAGAATGTTCTACTGAGGTCAATTTTATATAACCATAGAGAAAGAGTCGCGCCGGCTAGGGCAGGACCCAGGCCTGAAATTTTGGAATCACGATCGGGCCGGCCCGGGTCGACAACTTTCAAGAAAATTTTCCTCGACGTCCTCTTTCACTTGAAATTTCTATTTCATCTGCGCTGATGCTGATAATTGAGTCTTATTTGTTCGGTTTGCAAACATGTCTATCATGACGAACACTGATATAATTAGACATTCATGGCTACTTTATGAGCTTCCCTGACACACGCACACACACATGATCTTCTCCGTAAAGGTCCATCCATACCGGACGCAGCGCGTCATCACGCGTCCCAGTGTGTACAGACCCATAGGTTTATTAAGGTTCTGAACAAAAATTCTTGCGCGAGAGGACGCCCCGCGCGGCGTCTGATGTGAATAGACTTTAAGAATGATTCTATCAATTAATTGTCAATTGATCAGCACGCAGTTATGAAAAATGACTTCAAAAGCAAGGTTTGAAAACCAAGCACACGCTTGCATATTTAGATTTCAATGAGATGAGCATTTCTACGAATATGAATACTACTGTAATCAAAAATTGGATTTAGTTGCTAGCTGTGCATGAATACTCTCATTAGAATGAATCTTGAAGTATGACAATTTTAGTGTTCAAGTATTCAATTTATAATTCAAGTATTATTTATAACTGCATTCTAATGATTACCAACTCTAAATAAAGGGGAATGTTGGCAAAGCCAGGGCTTTCAAATTGAAAGACGGGCTGAAAGTCCAACCGGTTCCTTCTCTGCATCATGTCAGTATCTCCATATCACATGTCGTCATATGTGCGAGTATTTATAAAATTTGTCTATTTATTTCTGAAGTTGACTTATCCTTCTTTGAATTTAAACTGTAATCTTTTCAAATCTAACATTACGCTACACATTGCAGTAGTGACTTACCCCTAACTGTCCTAGAAGTGAAGTGCTATTCACATATTGCTATTACATCACACCTAGATAACAGTAACAGGTTTGTTCACACTTGTACATGTAGCTTAAGCTTTTTCCCATGGGACACAAGTGTCTCACATCCCTTTCAGGAAATTTAAAGAAATAAATATCCATAGGATGCACAATTGCACATGTATTCCTTATTCACCGATTAGTCAATAATTTTGTGCAGTCGGCTTTTGGTGATCATATCCTTTATAAAACTGGTGTTGAATCTGACCCAGAGTCTTGCAATGCAGATTATTGGAGAAACAAAATTCTGCGCATCATTTCAGTTTGGATGTTGCAAGCATCTCCAACATGATACTGATGTACTTTTAATGGTACTCATTAAATGCACATCATCCGCATATATAATCGCAAGTTATGACATTTCCAAACATAAAACCTTATTGCATCAATTTCACCTTAACAGGAATTTAGGACAGGACATCAATGCTGGATAACTGGATAACTGAATATCACTGGTCACTATATGAGTATGAAAATCTGAAGTTTTTAACATGCATGTGCTTAACATTTTCAGCATTTTCATTTTCATTGATCTGTGGTCAATATCCTTTATAATCACTGTTCTTCCGCACATTTTAAATTTATTTGTCTATTTTTATTTTCCTTTTTTCTGTATGCTTTTACCGTTTTTCTTAGAACTCCTTTGGTTTCAATCGGTCGACGTAGATTTTCACATGCAGAGATTTTTCCAGCGAGAAGCACTTTTCTTATGACACTTTCTTAATTTTTGTGTTTCACCTCGGAGAACAATTTTCCGAATTGGCTGTCCAATGTTTCGCATGCAAAGTGCGGTAAGTTTACATAATTCATTGTAAATATTTCCAACTGATAAACCAATCATTTTCAGAATTTCTTTATTTCAATCCTTACATTTTTTGCCAGCATGTCATAATTGAAAGCTACATCATTTACTATTTATAATTTTTTATTACACGCATAAGTGCATAAAGAACCAAGGCAAATCAGATTTACATGAAGTAGGTGTACAATTTTCCCATCATTTATGCGTTTGGTAGTATTGCAATTTGATTAGATCAAGGACTTCACTGTCTTTGGTTTTGGCAAGCATTTCAATTTTCCAACTTTGATTTTAATTCAGCTTGGAATTTGCATTGGAAAATATCTGGTTGCATTATTTGAAAAGATGTAAAACAATTTACCCTTAATTCTGATATGAGATGGTAGTCAATCACAGGTTTGCGGATCTCATTACTTTGAGTTCTATCTAGTAAGTGCATCTTCCTTCAGAATCATTTTCTAACTGACCATTGACAATCAGAGAAGTTCCAGTGTAGAAATTAATTGAATCTTTACCCATTGTATTAGCTGATAGGCCTCCTGCAAGTGCTCCTGAAGTTATCAAACATTTCTGCTTGATTTTCCGTGACTATGACTGACTTTAACCGACATTTAATTGTGAAAGCATTCGTGTCAGACATCTTCAGTTGTCTTTGGTTTAACCAGTTGCATTGTTCGACAAATGCACTTTAACCTGTGCAAAATTCATTTCAAGTCACCTCAATTTGCAATTGCTTTAAAAGTTTGTGCATATTGCACGCAATAGTGACTTGCTATCACAAATTCATTTTCATGAGGATTTAAATGTGAATTATGTCATTGTCAGTGGCATATCCATAATATATCTAGGTGTCTATGGGAATAACATCCAGATTTTCTAAATTATTAGTCAAAAATGGTCATGATAATGTCAACTAATAATTTCAGGTGTTTAGAAAACCTTCGTAAACAATACGTCGGTATTAGTATACTCGTCTTTTTCCGCAAGTTAACCGGACTTCTGAGGTTTCCTCAGATAACTTTCGCAGGATCTCCGGAATTTAGTTTGCATATCAGGTACAAGAAATGCGAGCAGAATGATATTGCTAACAATTTTATGCAGCTTGCAGACTGCAAGTCAAAGGTTTCAATTTACGGCTAATGCCTAAAGGCTGATACTGTGTATCGAGCGAACAACTTTGTGCATGCACATGCACTGTACGAGTATGTTTCCCATTTTCGGACTAAAATTCTAGGAATTAACTTTTTATGATATTATCACGATAATCACTCCGCACCAAACCATTAATATAATGTGTATAACGCGTTTGACTCCCTTGTCAACGTTTCCTAGTTGCATCCATATGAGATCGTTCAAAGCTCTGCACCTACATGCCTTGTCTTCGAAATATACTGACGATATTGTGATTAATATACCTGCCTTCCCATCGATGGATACCGAATTCCAAAGTCGAGACGAAATCAATCATTTAAAAGAGTGGCGCAACCTACATGGACTATCACTTAACTGTGACAAAATCCAATGCATGTTTGTCACCAAAAGTCAGAATAATTTAGTGTCTCGTGATAATTCATTTTGTGAATAGCATGGAGATACTTGGAGTCTATGATTCAACTCTACCTTGGAATGCTTTTGTAAACAATTTATGCAAACGTGCCAACCAGGGTCTTTATGTCATAAAGCGATTAAAACAGCGCCTTTCTGTGTCCCAACTCATTCATATTTACAGTGCTGCTGTCCTTTCAACGCAGGAGGAGGCCTACAATAGTTCGGCAGCCAGAACAAGCTTCTGCACGGAACGAGGCCGAAAATGACACTTTCACAGAATGATGTACATCTTATGCCTACTACGAATCGGCGCGTCTCTCGAGTTCTAGTGAGTGTCTCTTCTTATCAGACACGATCAAAGAAGGTGCATGATCATGAGAAGAAATGACCTGAAGACATACCATGCCAAAAATTATGACTCTGTGCTTAGTTCTTTTCGTTTAATCAGAGAAAACATAGAAAATTTCATTTTAGCCAAAAACTGCAATCTGCGTCCCATTCGATTTACATGTGTTTTTCTTTGATCGTGTCTGAGAAGAAGAGGAACTCACTAGAACTCGGCAGACATGACGATTTGTAGTAGGCAGAAGATGCACACCATTCTGTGAAAGTCTCACTTTCGGCCTCGTTCCCTTCAGAAACTCGTTCTGGCTGCCGGACTACAATGCTGCCCTCCCCGTTGCTCTGAATCGACTGAATACAGAGAAATTGGAAAAGTTTCGGCCACGCTCTCATAAAATTATTTGCGGACAAAATAATACTTGTGATAGCTTTACACCCTTGGCACTAAGAAGGGAAGCATTTGCCCTTACAATTTGCAGAAAATTTTAGAGCCTGAAAATCTATTACGGCATATAAAATCATGCCCCCACAAGTTCTTAAGATCCTGACACTCCCTCGTTGTCTCTGTCCCTTTTTAAGAATCCAACAATGTCAATTTCCTTTTATTCCCAGTTGATGTTCTATTTTGCATAACCTACCAGCAACATGCTAACTAATCTGTTGTCTTAGAAATGCTGTGCATGTCTTCTGTATACAATTAGGCTCTGTGTATTCTGCAATGATGATTTCCATTTCACGTGAATAAAATGCGCACACTACTACTTCCTAGCACTTATAACACTATATTCATAGTTCAGCTAATAAATGAAAATGAAGCAAAGCTTTCCCAAATCCAGTTAACTGTTTTTCATTAATTTGTTTGATCATGCATCTCCGTAGAATGTCAATCTGGTTTTCAACTGCCATCTGCGAACTGGGTACATCCTTTTGATAAGTTGTAAGTAAATATAGCTATAATTTTTTCTGTAATCATTTCACTTTTAAGAATGAATCAATTTCCTGTTTGGCGCCTATCGTCAAACAAGAAGTTAGTTGCTTTACATGTAGTAAGTCAAAATGGTAATCAAATAATTCCCCAGAATTTCTTGCTTGCCAATTATGATATGACGTGGGCTACTGTCGCTGTGGGTGTGATTATTTGGTGATCAATTTTCATTCAACAATGTTGTGTGTTGCTGGCTTTAAGATTAAAGATATCAATATCAATTTCCCATCGACTAAACTTGGGCAACCTTGAATTTCGAGTAGCTTTTAAATCATTGCATTCCCAAGGGGAAAATTTCAACGGACGAAATCATCAAATTCAGTCGATGAGTATTTAAACGTAACCCAATTCAATTCAAGTAACGGCACTTGCAATGTTGTATGCCATTTGACGCTTGATTTGAAGGTCAAAAAAAGGATCGACATAAAAGTCAAATACGAAATTCAAATTCCCGATTGCCTAGTTTGACACTATGATCTAGCTTTCACAAAATTAGAAGTAAGAAAACCAAAAAATATCAATATTTTTTGCAAATAAATTGCTTCCTTCAATCAAATAATTCAAATTGGACTTGTTTAGCAATATATTAATTGAATTGGAATTATGGGCAATCAGACAAGTGCTAGTAAGACAATCAAGTATATCTTTGGTACATCTCGGTTGGTAGAGCACAGGTCAAGTAACCTGTGTTGTAGGTGCGAAATCTGCCATCCGCACATCTTTTGCGTGGCATCTATCGTTTCTTTTATTTCATTCTATTTCTAATTGAATTTACGACATGGTTTAAGATGCTTTTGCGGACAATCGATCCCAGCTACTTGCCTTAATGTCAACATTCACAGTTGTGACGAGATACCTATTCATTGATCACAATTGCTATGACAACTGATGTGTGGTGGTGGGGATTTGATCCTGCCAATTGACACAGTCGCATGCGGCTTGTAGCTCAGTTGGTAAAGCACATGTCTTGCTAGCCTGGGCCGTAAGATCGAATCCAGCCAGCCTCACATCTTTCGATTTGATACACCGTTTCTTTTATTTCATTCTATTTTTAATTATTGACTTTGATTTTATCTTAGTGCTGTAATTGATGGTGAAATTAATATTTCGCTAAATACTTTGTTTTAATCAACACCTTCCATGAAACACTTGGAGAGTGTTTAATTTAAAAGTTTCGAGAATATAAGAATGCTCTATATGGGGAAGCTGTTGCTGCCGTAAGTTTGCAAACTCTATCTTCTGTGTTTCCTGCAAACTGTGGTATCATAAAAAGTGCTCCAGATTGCGATCCTTTCAAGATGCAGCAAATTTCCACTGTCGCAAGTCTGCATATGTTTACCGATCGCCTGAGGATTATTCACTCCAAGTGAATGGAATCATCCATCACAAGAATTTTGCTTCCTCGGAGATGTCGTGGACACGGAGGCAGGTGCAGAAGGAGCGCTTCGGACAAGTGTCGCAGCTGGCGGACGGAGTGGAGGCAGTTGGTCAGTGTTCTTTGCAACAAAGGCGTTCCATCGAAGTGTAGAGCCCATGTGTTTGAAATGTGTATAAGATCGGCCCTTATCTATGGCGAGGCCACTCAGACTGAAACTAACCGAGTTTCTGAAAAGTGCTGACAGAATATTGATGGGACAGTGCATAGCTGAGGGCAGATTGAAGGATAAAGTTTCTAGCAAGGAAATAGCTTGACGTCATGGCTTGCCCGAGCTTCCGCTTTGTTTAAGCTACGTTGACACATGAGAGAAGAACCTGAGAGTTGACCTCAAATCAAACCTGAGACTGAGACCAACCCGTTCACACTTGAGAGACAGATCTCAGGAAAAAAATCTGCCCCTCATTTTCTTGAGCCTCTCCTTCACTGAACTATGGACGCTGAGACTCGCTGAGACATGTCCTGAGATCTGCTGAGACAGGTCTCAGACCTGTTCACACTATCGACATGAGGTCGCAGATAAATTGAAAAATGTTTCTATTTATACCGTTTTGTTGCGCTAACTCTCAGATTCCGTTCAGACTATGTGAGAGCTTGCTGAGACTCATGATTCATTTTGTCATAAATCGTCATGAAGAATAGACGTAGGCAAGCCGCTGAAAGCCTATAGGTACTGGTAAAATACTCCACGTAAACAGGTCATCAACTCGTTTACGTAGGTTGTTTAATGCATTGTTATTTTAACATAATGAGTAATTTTGATAATTTTTACTTAGCTGATTTCCTTTGAACTTAAATCTCAAATTATTTTTTGAAGGCCTACTCATTTAGATTGGTTCTTTTCGTCAAATTATTTCAGTACAAGTATGAAATGCTCATAAGTCTACTGGGCCTGTTTTCAAGCACTGAAAATAAAATCAAACAAACAAGACTTCTGAAAACACGTAACAAAAAATTCTTCACAAACATTTATCAGATTTATCAAGCGCAAAACCATCGAGGTGGTCTATGGTATGACGTACTAATATTTCTTTTCCCTAGGCTCTATGCCTCCTTCAAAATGTTAATCAATAGTAGATAGCCTACCACAAAAATAGCCTAAATTTTACATAGTCTAGAAGTTCTTCTAACTTCCCTCTCTCGGGCGAATTCAGATCAGCTCTGTCATACAGATTGTTTCATAAAAAATGGATCACCCTTAAACATCGCTTTAACTTCATTTTTGTCTAACTCCGCCAAACTTCAACGAATTTCTCTGAAATTTGGAAGATATGTCAGTTGTACTTACTAATATCATTTTTGGGAATTTCAAGCATGAATATTGAGTTGTTTTCCTGTTATAGATAAAAAAAGTAGTATATAATTTGATCTTCATTTAGCAATGTTACACAAAATCATACCTCACTCTTATAAAATTACACTTGTTTCCTTTGTTATGTAATATGATGTTCTACAAGCCAAAAGCTATCAAGAAAACAAAAATAATAAAGAAAATCGGTCAATCAGAGCCAGTATGGCACCATTATTCATCAACAATAATGTAACTGATACATGTGATTAACTGGACTTCATGTTCCATAGCTTCCTGACTTCGTTGCGGTGGTGTTGGCAGCACTCCTGATTGCTTTCAGCTAGAAATCTATCTCTTACCGGTTGAAAACAATACAAAGCACAAATGAACAATAACGAGATCGCATACACAAAAGGCAAAGTGTCAGCCTTGCTAGAACTAGGGTTTTCTTTGCGAGCTATAAGCAAGCGACTAAATGTCCCTTACACAAATGTGCATCGATGGCATAATGATGATTTTCGACTCTGTCGTAAAGAGGGCTCTGGCCGTCCACGCAAAACATCCAAACGTAGAGACCGCCTAATTTTGAGATTTGTTAAAGTTGATCCAAGTCTCTCGTTAACTGAAATGGCTGCACTAGACTCGTCTATTTCTAAGTCCACTATTCGTAGAAGATTTATTGAGTCGAATTTCAAGAGCTGTAAGAGGCCCTCTCAGATCGAATTATCAGATCAGCATACAAAAAGACGTCTCAGATGGGCAATGAGTCATTGTCAATGGCGAAATCAATGGGATCGGGTTGTCTGGTCTGATGAGGCATCAGTCCGTTTGAAGGAACCATGAATTCTGAACGCTATGTGAATGTTTTACGAATGAACATTGGCCAAATGACAGATCAACTTGGTGATCCATCGACTTGGTTATTTATGGATGATAATGCTACGTGTCACAGGAGTAGTAGAGTCAACTTATGCAAGTCTCAATTAGGGCTTAGGACATTATCTTGGCCAGCTCGTTCTCCTGATCTGAATCCCATAGAAAATGTATGGAGTATTCTAAAACGTAACGTTTGTCGTTCACTGCTACCTACAGATGGCGTATCACAACTTACGTCACTGTTAAAAAGAGAGTGGAGAAAGTTAGATCAGTCAAAAATCAACGATATCATCGAATCAATGCCTAGACGAATTGGTAATGTCATTGACAATAAGGGTAGGGCCACAAAATATTAGCTTCTTAAGAACCGTTACTGTATCATAGCTTATCAGATTATATAAGGACATTTAAATATATTAGGGACATGAAATAGCATGAAAAATGCTTTCTGTATCATACTTATGTTTTATTTAGTCAAATTTTAGGATGATCCACTTTTTATGAAACGGACTGTATTACTTTCTTTCTAACAACCTCTTTCAACCTCTCCATGTTGAGGAGAGGTATAGTTTTACCACCAGGAGCTACCAGGAGAAGGAATTCGTTCTTCCCGGCTACAGCAATAATTGTTAATAACACTTGGACTGACTTAACACTCGTGTTTCAACATTTTCTGATCATTGCATTTAATCTTACACTTGGACAACATTTAATTTTTATTAGACTGCTTCCGTGCACCAGTGCTAATTGTACTAATTTTGAAATGTCTTTGTCGCATATATATTTGCTCTCTCTATATTTGTCTTTGCATGTGCCTAAGATTTATGATTTCCATTTACTTTGCAAATATATAAAAGTTTCTCTCTTTCTCTCATGAACTTAATCAATCTCATGTTTTTAATTTTCTACTTGGGGCCATGTACCTAGATGGTGAAATGACTCATCCTCTTCCTTCAAACTTTGATGAAAAAAGCTCTCGATTGAAGAGCTTATAAAATATACCGAAATAATAATCAGTTTCTAATGGTTTGCAAGGTTGGACCTTGGGTTTTGGGTCGTCCTTGGGTAAGTGATACAAAACATGTTTTTTTCTATACAAAACTGGGGTCTGCTGCACTATTAATGCTGCATATACGACCTACACAAGTAAAGTTATAAAACTGATATTTTGATTTGAGGTCATCAAATTGATATTTTGATAAGATCATAAAGTTCTGATTTTTTAATCAAAGTTTCACTCAATTCACAGAATATTTCAAAAATCAAATACTAGTGATGAATGGATGTTTCACTTTCGGTTTGACAATGCATTGAAAGTTCGTACATATTGCATTTGGTGCAAGCTTACATGTATTTTGCTGCACATTAAATTTTTACATATTTCATGTATTTTACATGGATATTTTCTCAGTTATCTTCACACCCTTAAACTTTCTGCAATAGCCGACATTTATCCAAAAATGAATTAATTCCAATTTCGTATTCGAAACATGCACTGACTACGCAGATGCCATTTGTCAAGTCTGTTTGTATTTCTGATTGATAAAATGAAAGCAATTGCTTTGTTATGAGCAATGTGCAGTTCAATCATAATTAAATCAAAAATCTTCAATTAGGCCTAGTCAGCATATCAGTGTAGTTTAAAATAAAGAAAAGCTTTAGTACGTGATACACGTACTTAGGCTACTAATTACAGTTATTGTAATAAAAAATCGTTTCATACTAATACCACATTTCTCATGGACCCAATTGGAATTTTGGCCTATAGAAAAATTCTTATGGCAGGACAAAATACAAACAATTTCAGAAAATAAAGGACCAGCCATTAATTTATAAGTTGAGAGAAGTCCTTGCTTTGATGGTTTTCTTTATTTTAGCAGCATGTGCGAGGCCTTTCAGCCGCTACAGGCGACCATCGTCAGGCAAGACGATGGTCGCCTGTAGCGGCTGAAAGGCCTCGCACATGCTGCTAAAATAAAGAAAACCATCAAAGCAAGGACTTCTCTTAACTTATAAAAAAATACAAACAATGTACTTCGTTTACTTGATTCTACTCAATTATTGAAACTTGGGTATTGGGTTTTGACCCAAATTTAGGGTATACCCAATACAAGTTTTTGCCCAATCTTGAGTTTCGGTCTACTTGTATATTTTTCCTTTGTAACTGATTTAACCGAGTATTGCTGGAATATTTTACTGAGTTATAAAACTCAGTATACCGAGTTAAACTTAATTTGATTAATTTCCGGCAAACTCGGTTAAATGAATTTCTTGAAAATTTGAATTGACAACACTGGTTTCATTCGGCATGCATGTGGGAATAAACTTACCGAAGAAATCCTAATTAAAAGATTCCTGCTTGTTGAAATTTTATGCGCGTCGTGATTCAACGCATTGACATTAAGTTGACTATTGCGTATCTTTACGAACGTGTAGATGCAAGTCCGCTGTTTTTCATATTTTTTCTACTACTGACTATTTAGTGTCCCGCTTTTGGTAGTAAAAAAACATGGCCACCATGATATAGCTCAAAACTAATTTCATCAATCAAGTTAAAGTAGCCTGTACGTGCCTCATTATGTTTCTGTCTGATTCATCGTAAATTCAGATTTCTGAAAGAAGCAAAACTTGATAATATTTACAAGTATAATTAATATCGTAAATATCATCAAATGAATCACTAGTTTAGACTGAATTGACTTGTGCAACCAACAGAAACACATGAGCACAAAGTATTATTCCGCATATATGTATACAAAATAAATAATTAAATTAATAAATTAATAATTTATACACAATCCAGTTGGATGTTTATAATAAGGAAGGCTCAGAAAAGTTGAAACGCGTACAACTTTTGCTGAGACATGGTCATTGTCTCAGTTGAAGGTCTCAGGGTTGTTCACACTTGAGACAAGGATCGTGGAGTTTGTCTCACAGGCTTCTCTCAGAAACTTGAGAGAAGCTTGTCTCAGGACCGTTCACACTATCTCTCAGCAAACGTGGTGAGCCTCCCCCTGGTCGCCCCGCACAAGCGACAATGGATGAAGTTAGTGGTATTCAGGCATGTCTCAGGACTGTTCAGACTACGTGGAGTTAGTCGCAGCATAATTTTGATTGACGTTTGAAATGGACGACGGAAACTGTAATCTTGCCGTTTGATTGGATGATTGCCTGAGTCTCAGGTCTCAACTCTCATGTGTGAACGTAGCTTTACAGCAAAGACGTCTGCACTAGGTAGTAGTATGACATGTGAAAGGATCATAGATGACACCATCGTTGAAGTGTACCACATGTCGATCGATGGTTGAACATCTAAGAAGACTTGGCAAGCCTGTGTCGAAGGAGACCTTGAGGTGTAGAAGACATTACTCTCGATTGACTGAAGTTGCATCACCCTCCACTTCTTAGCAAGTTTATGGAGATACTGACATAGAGGGCAAGGCTACTCAATCTTGGCAGGAGTAATGCAGAAGTCAAGAAGTCATGCAATCAAGCTCTCATGAATGATCTAGCTCTCATATACGAAATTTTCTCAACTCTGCTATAATCCATCATGCTATCTTATGAGTTCGTTCTATTCGTTCATCTTTTTGCAATGAATTCTCCACAACCCCATCCAAGTTTCATCTATAACTCTTGACACAGTGATGAAATGTAATTGAAGGAAATTGTTGCAGGTTGGTCGCATCATTGATGCCCTTACACCAACTGTTGGTAAGGGAAAATGTTAAGAAATGTTCTTCCTCGAAGCCTGCAATTCATGACTTGAATTCACCTTAAATATACATGTAAAGTATTCTCTCTACATTCTCTCTATTCAAAGCTAGCGAAGATGTTGCAATCCGACTTCCTTGGGTAAGATAATATGTATTTAATCAATAATTTGTGATTAGTTGCTTTATTATGAATGATGCAATAATTTAAATGAAAATCGTGTGTAAGACTCAAATTAGTTCAGTATTGAAATCATAAAGTAATTTTCGTGATTTCATAAGTGACACCGTCGACTTTCATCCCTTACACAACTCAGAAGATAGAAAGCGTCTCCAAGAGAACAATAACCTAGCAATGGCTTTTTATGAGATCTATTGAATTCTGGCGTCTTCTGCACACTTTTTCAAAATTAATTGTTTTCCTCACTTTTGAATGAAGAAAATATGTTTCTATGCAGATAGAATTTGTATAGAGGAAGATGCTATTTCAATACCATTTATTCTATCGCTTTGTCTTAAGAATAAAAGGTGGTCAAAACCTTTATAGGGTAAAAAATAGTACAATTGGCGGTGCGTTTGATAATCTAAATTAAGTAAGGTAAAAGTAGAAGCTTAATTAACATGGTCGGCGATTCTTAGCGGATGTTAATTAAATGGTTCCCTTGACCACGGTTGAAACAAAGAATGATTTTGCAAGTTATACCTTGATTTTCTTTTGGAAAGTCACAAAGGCAATTTTTGGAATTTTAAAAAACATGATTATTTGAAACAGTAAAGTGCATGAAGAAAATCGAGAAATTTTGCTTAAACTCTGAATTAAACTAGATTTCTTTTACATACCATTTATAGGGCCTGTGATGGAATACATGGTGAATATTCACCATGCTCATTAAAAGGACAATTAATTTAGTCCTTCTGGAGCACAATGTTTTTTCTTCTCGCAATAATGATTCTCAGAAATACGCATTTTGAAAAATGCTTGTGCTGCAATCATAACTAATCTCAACGTGTTATATCGCATCTTATGGGCTTCGGTTGAGATTTTGATATTAATCATGACGTTTTTTTAAAATAATAGTTTTGATTTGTGCCTTTCTAATTTTACTAGTTTTCAGTACAAAGGATGACATTAATAATGGAATTTAACGTAGTCCTCTGGTATCTTCATCTATTAGTCATTGATTTCAGTAAAACAATCATTTCAATGTGAAAGACATTTTGATATCACTACTTACTGATGGAAATCGGTCGAAATAGATATTGACGAGTGGTATCGCACTTGACTGACAAGATAAATATAATGGCGCATGTCACCTTATAACCGAAGTAATTAATAAAACAAAAGTTGCACGAAGATGAATGTTCACTACGAGATGAATGGCGCTCCACCATGATCAATTCCGAAGGCGAGGAATCGAAGAAGTTTGTTTTTGTCACTAAATATGTGTTAATAGAATGCTAGACGCATTGAGGGACAGAAACAGTAAATTTATTGTCACTCTACCTTCTCAACTCAATATAATTAAAAAAGCCACTGTCCGTACTGACCAATCAGAAACATTGCTACCGCTGCAGAAAATATTCATCTTCTGAGTGCTCTTTCCGAAACCTCTTCACGTCCAATCTTTCACTCAGATGTACTTATCTTTTTCTACTGAATATGAGAAAATGCAATGATTAAACAAAATGAACGATTCGATGTCTGCCACCATCAAAAGGATTATTGAGATTTATATCAATACTTAAGAATACTTTCTCTGCTTGTTAAGACCCCTCACAAAGGCCGATGCAAACACATTTAAGAAAGTGAAATGCTCTTAATTGCGTTGATGAGGAATGCACCAGATGAAGTACTGGACCATGGGCATCAAAACAAAAGCTACCCGAAAGTCTTGCGACTGAATGGCATCTTCAAGCAGATGATAACTCTCAATTAGAAACAGTCTTATAGTATCTACAGGCATGTATAATCTAGTTGGCTAGAGAAATGTCGTCATATTTGAACAAATTGAGCACGACAATTCCCAGCTGCCGTAGATAACCTGTGTTTCGCCTGTTATACTAGATCTGAACTTGGGCCTACACGAGGATCTGTTAAACTTTGGGATGCAGATTGATTTTGGTAACCTTTTACAATCATTAGAGGCTCAGCAGTTAATAATGAAAGTCTTAGCATCAACCGTCTCAGTACGAAGCAGAATATGCAATATTACCTATGTGTTTAGCTTTGTAATTGACACTGGTAGATAAGCCCTTAACATGTAAAAGCAAAATTGCTGGATTTTTGTCGGCAGGTTCACTGGCAAAATTCTTTGGCATATACTTTCGGAAACGGCACTTACATACATGTAGCTCTATAATGTTATCTTACCAAGCAACAAAAGCATCACGAGTAATTTGTGTTTTTTGACATTTTATCAGCATCAGTTTTAACCAAGGAAAGCAGATTATCTGTGATACAATTCCAAAATTGAACTCAGGAAATAATGAAGTTAGTGAGGACCTTGGTACCATGTAACATACAGTTTCCAAGTTTCAACATCATCTACTATACGAGAGTGCATTCAAATCACCGGCCAGATTAATGTCGATAATGAAACTTTG
Source organism: Prostheceraeus crozeri (assembly GCA_907163375.1). Classification (NCBI taxonomy): domain Eukaryota; kingdom Metazoa; phylum Platyhelminthes; order Polycladida; family Euryleptidae; genus Prostheceraeus; species Prostheceraeus crozeri. The sequence goes on from CAJQUW010010550.1 coordinate 73,058, forward strand.
TGAAAATTCTTATCTGAGCAAATACAAAGAAATGCAAAATGTGCATGAAAGTGTTTTTAGGCAATAACTGGGCCACCTATGGCATAAAATCATATCAGGGGTGATAGAGAATAAGGGTGAAGTAAGATTCATGCACTGACATTTCTTACCAAATTTGGCTAGTAGCAGGGGTACGCTCGGGGGGGGTGCCCGGGGAGGCCGAGCCTACCCACTTTCTTCATGGCCCAGTTCCGGGGGGGCTCGGGTAGGCTCTCCAATTTTGAATGATTTATTGATAAAGATGGTGAAATCTGTAGTGAATATTTCACTAAAATATGAAGGTGCTACACGCTTGTCATCCGTATTTCTTCGCTCTTCAAATTTTGGATATCCAACAGAAAATTGGTGAGTACCTTTACATGTTACTTACAAAAATAAAAGGTAATGACGACATGACCCTGAACATATTAATTTGCTGAATCTCAGCAGCGAATAGCGTGTCGATGCTTGTGTCATCTTGTGCTAAAAATATTTGTAGTCGATAAACATTCGCACCAATCATAATAATTAAACAATTATTTCATCTATGTATTATCATTTGTTTTTGATAGTTAACAACCACCTCAAATGAAAAATGATCGGATTTTTTGTGCTTGGATCTATATTAATCAATTCAAAAAAAGTTTCTGTTGAATCATATGATATTTCACGTGGTTTTTGTTGTTGATGTTGAGTTTTTAACGTTATTGATGTATTGATTGTCCGTGTCGGTGTTGATGATTAGTTTCTTATACGTCTTCGTCATTGCTGGGCCTTTGTCATGTCAATACAAGTAGTTAATAAAAGACGAAGTCCATTATTAAAGAGTATTAGATGATGTTCCCTCGTAAATAATAATAATAATAATAAAAGAGCTCTATTTCGAAGTGACATGCGCATAACGATTAACAGTAAGGAACAGTGAAGTTACAAGTCACAATGGGAAGGAAGGAGGTAGATCACGAGCGGGAGAAGAAGAAAAACGATATGGTGTCAATGTCACGGGAGGAAATCAGCGTGCAGCATTCCAGTTATGAAATTCCGGCCGGTATTGGTGTTGAATGCACTGCGTTGGAAGCTATGACTCTTTTGTCTAAGGTTTCGGTTATGGTTGGTGGTCGAAGGCAAAAACTTGTGTAGGACGTGGAATCTATTGGTCGTGGTTTTCTTAAACAGCCGTTTGTCTGATATTTCGACTGAACCTCGCACATCAATTTGCTGGCAGCCTGGCAGTATTTGAAGCGAGCTTCCCACATAATTGGCAATTCTTTTCCTTTCTGTTGTACTCACGAACCCCCACCAGCTGTGTACCGCATACAGAAGGCGATTCAATATGAGAGCAGTGTAGACTTGATGTAGAGTTTCGGGGCTTGCTCCTCGGCTTTTAATAATTTTGATAACGCATAGACTGCCATTCGATTTCTTAAGCTGATTTCGTATATGTTGGTCCATTTTCAGCCGATCAATGAAGGTAACCCCGAGCACTTCAAGGTAGTGGCATCGTGTGATATTTGGAATTTCTTCTGATAAATGCAATTTTTGCTTTATTTGACGCATCAATCACGATTTTGAAATGCTTAATGACCGGTAAAAGTCACAACAGCTTGCGGCAATTAAGCTCTCCTCCGTCAAATTTGTTTTAATGTGCGATAACTGCAATAGGCCTATTCCTTCATTCCATACGCCGAGGCCTATAAAAATAAAAGTGCTTTAGTGATGTTGAAAAGGCATAGCCTTAATGATCAACCTGATAAGATTTGCTTTGAGGCATGAATCTTGGAATAATAAGGCCATTTCCTTCATGGCTTCATTCTGTATAAAATGTGAAAGCCTAGCCCGGCCCTTGCCCTCCTCTGGTCTTTTTTTTGTGAGATAGGCGTGTATGAAAACCTTCTTCTTTTACTTCAAGTAAAACCACTTTTGTAAGTTAGGAACGCCTAAAACTAGAGGCTTCCTTTTCAATTGTTTGGGTACATTATAACACGGGATAGGCCTACTTCCTTCACTCCATTTAAACATTTTTGCAGTGGTAGGGTCTGATACCAGTATAGTATTTATAAAATGGGAAGGCTTTAACCACAATGCTTCTAAAAATATAAAAGTGTTGTTGCGTGCTTCTTGAAAAGTGGGAAAGCCTTAGCCCTCCCTATGGCGCACCTGGTCAGTTGGGGTGAATTGGGTCACCTAACCTGGAATAAGCAAGAACTTATTTGTTTCAGTTGAATAAAAAAACGATGCGTCCGTATCATCTTAGAAGTAAAAAAATCTGACATTTTCATTTTGCAAGAAACAATGCTTTTTATACCCCTTGAAACCATTGTTGTTGCAAAATGTGCAACGCATCTTTTTCATTTGATAAGATTGTGTTGAGATCAAGAGAAGATCAGAGAAGCTATATCTGAGTTAACAAGATGATAGTATTCATGGTTGATTATTGATTCGTTTAATGGTTTCATTTTACTTTTTTTCATCCGGTGGGATGAATATGGTCAGTCATTTTCCCAATCGCACTCTGTTAATAAGCTTTTATACGATATTCCATTTTGATAATTTATTGATGTTGTAAAAGCTGCATGCATATGTACAAGTAGATCAAATTACTTGTAAGAAACAAATTCTGCAGCACATGCAGCATTTTTCAGATGTTTTGTAGATGGCCGGTACCGGTGGGTAGGCTTGCCAAAGCGCAGATAGGCCTACAAATTTCCCAGATTCCTGATGCATATTGGTGGTCAGATTTCTTCCACCTTTTTACTCTCACACTTGTTACATCAAGGAATGAAGCACACGTCATTAAAGCTCATATGAATCTGATTTTGATATGGATAGAGGATGATTTTTGAATATTGCAGTTTATAGAATTCATAGCCGGACCGAGTTGAAAGGACACCTATAGGCATTTCATAGTTGGTGCTTTTTGTTTGCATGGGTTGCTGTGATCGCTGCCCACCACTACTATTTTCATTGTAGATTTACTTGATTAAGTCGATCTTTGGCTCCATGAAATACTACCTATATATACACGTGTATCAAAACTACAGTTTAATGCATTTGTGATAATAGCATATTTTCTTTTTTCATTGCAGGCACAATTACATGGATGGCAAGCCAGCTAAACGTCAAAGAAGTTTGTTGGACTTCTTAGGAAAGCAAGCTGCAGGTGATGATTTATCATCCTCGCCAACGTCGACTCTACCTGCAGATACGGAGCCATCATTGCCATCAATGGCCTCGTCTCAAGAGACTGAAAGAACACAAGAAAATGACGAGAAAGGAGATGTCGATGAAACCTAGTCAGCCAAACAGAAACTCATCTTCATGCAAGCTAACGAATGGCTTATTATCAAGAATGGAAAGCTTGGGTGCAGTTTCTGTAGAGACTTTAAGACAACGAACTTGGGACCACACAGTAAGCAAGGTGTCCATGTATCGAGAGAATGGGCAGCATGCGAAATATCTGCTGTCGACAGCACAAATGACAAAGCGGACAAAGCCAGTCGCCAGAAGCATTTAAGAAACAAAGTTTATAGGCACAGGGAGAGAGAGAGAGAGAGATGTGTTTATATTTAAAATAATGAAAATCATCAATACAATTCAATGCAATAATCATGTAAGACAATCACTAAGACAAAAGTAATCAATAAGAGAACAACAATTGTGGCTAAATTTTGTACAAAAATTCATTTGCTTCCACACAAATCCAAGGGAAAAAAGAGTTTGCCCGTCTGGCAGTGCGCGAAAAAGGAATCAAAAAGTGATTACTGATTCTCAAGCGACTTGACACAAAATGATGTAACGGATGGCAGGAGTTAGTTTCACAGTTAGACAAAAAATTCAACCCATTTCGAACCAACATGTCCGAAAACAGGTCAAACTTGCCACATTCACACTCACGTCCACAAATCAAACGGTGTGATCTTCTGAAAAAACGATCAACCTTCTCAGTCAAGGTTTTAGAAAGATGACCGAATACCGGGGAAGCATACATGAATAGAGCAGTGATTATTGCATGGAAAACTACAATCAGCTCATGCTTCCCTAAAGTCTCGCGCAGAAAACGGATGATGTAAAGACGGCGGGACGCCTTCTTCAAAATTTCACTGATATGCAACTTCCAAGTAAGTCTACTTGTAAACGTGACACCAAGAATTCGAATAAAATCAACACTGACAAAGTTAGATGAAAACTGAACAGGATATGTCAACGATGCTCACGGACTCGAACGCTCACTGCGCTGTGCGAAAAATTATGCAGGAAGGGAAATTGGACCAGATCGGAACTCTGTCGGCACAAATGGAAAATCGAAGCAAAGCGACCACTACAAAATGCCTCATACTACATTGCCAAAACATCCTTTGGCATACTACATTGCCAAAAATAATCGGCCCTATACAGACTATGAAACATTGATAGATCTTCAAGAGACCAATGGCGTAAATTTGGGTCGAAATTTGCATTCTCATGACACATGTACAAGAATGATTGAAGTGATCTCGAGCACAATGCGTCGCCAACTCTGTGAGAAGATCAGAGGGAGCAAAAATGGAATCTCATTGATCATCGACGAATCAACCTCGCTATAGAAGCGATCATGTCTGATCATTTACATGCGTTCAAAGATAACCCCGGAGGATCCTCCACTGAATGTGTTTCTAGACCTTGTTGAACTTCCTGCCCAGAATGCATCCACTGTGTTGAACTGCTTGATGACATCGCTAAAAGCCAATGGTTTTGATGACGCCTACCTGTCCTCCCATTTGATTTCCTTGTGCACTGATGGAGCCTCCGTGATGCTAGGAAAGCAAAGCGGTGTAGGAGCGCAGCTGAAAAAGCAATTTCCATCTATTGCGTTATGGCACTGCTTGAACAACAGACTGGAGCTCAGTGTCTCTGACTCAATAAAGGCGGTGGACGGCATTTTTCACATTCAATCTATGCTATCGAAGCTTCACAATATGTACTCATATTCCTCAAAGATGCAGCGGCAGTTGAACGATGTAGCAAGGAATCTCCATGTTCATCTGAAGAAGATTGGCAAAGTTTTCGATGTGAGATGGGTTGCCTCATCGTATCGGACCGTCAACGCGATATGGAATGACTATGCCGCCCAGGTCAAGAATTTCAGTGAATTATCGAGGAATGACATAGTGAAATGGAATGAAAGATACACGTATTCGGGAATAGTTTCCAAACTCACGACCAAAGAGCTCATCCAAGATCTGGCACTCGTCAAAGATTGCTTAGCAGCACTTGCTGAATTGAGCGAAACTCTTCAAAATCGGACCATGACCATCAATATGGCAAACAAGCACATTAAATGGACGATCTCTGCCCTGAAGAGCATGCAATCTGGCGTGGCTAACGGACAATATGCGTTTGACAAAATACAGGAAAATCTCAGTGTTGAGGCCGAAGGTGAACACAAAGTAACTTTCATGGGTGTTGATTTGAAGGAATTTACCAGGAGAACCCAGTACCAATCTTTCAGTCATGGTCGCTTCATTCAGGTATTGATCGACAACGTGAGCGCACGACTCTCGATTGAGACACAGGAGCCATGCTTGAAGTTGATAGATGTTCTCTACCCGGAAAACTGGCCTGAAGATTATGACATTCCCTGGCTTGAGGGTGAAAACACAATCCGACACCTTTGCGACAGGTTCTTTATTCCTCAGGAAGGAATTATTCTCTCATTCCGCGAATATATGTCAAACCCGATGAAAGTGCCTGGGCAAATTCAGAAGTCAATGATATATGGACTGGCCATGATGATCCCCGTGAGTTCCTCCGAGGCGGAACGAGACTTTTCCCAGATGAACTTGGTTTCCACTTCAAGTAGGTCTGTGCTAACGATACAGAACGTTTCGTCCCTTCTCTTTATAGGAGTCAATGGACCACCCTCCCATCTTTGGGATCCAGCTCCTAGTCTTGCTGAATGATCGAAGCGACAACACCATGCAACCGACAATCTCTCCAGAAAACGTATTGCTGTCATGGAGAAAGATTTGACTTGTAAGTCTTGTTGTTATTTATTGTTTAAATCTTGTTTTCTGACATTGACTATGTATATCTCGTCCTCTGAGTCTGATTACGACAGCCTATATACTGTACATACGAGCAGGTGCAACATTAGTCACGTTTTCAACTTTGAATTGTTTTTGTTTTGTTTGCTGTTGAGAAAGTTTACTAATTAGCTTGTTATCAAAGGATTGTCTGCTGCTCAGGAGAGTTTTTAGAATTATACTGTCTGTCAAAAGTCTTTGCACCCCTAAGATATTTGAAGTTTCAAGCTAATTAAGTGGCAGTTTATTCTTAGCGAATGTCTCCAGTTTAATTTCTTATAATGCTTCACTTAGATAAAAACAATTTGGGTCATGACACGGAGTTAATTAGCTGTGAACACCATTCAGTGACAAGCGGTCGTAAGAATAAAAGTGCGGACAAGCGTCAACAAACGTAGTCAGCAATCATGGCGACGCGTGAATTGAGCGAAGAAAAGCGGTGGCGTATTGTCACACTCAGTATTGATGCTAAGTGGTCTTACAATCGAATCGCCAGTCATTTGAATGTTCCAAAATCAACCGTTAGGTATCAAATTAAACGGTATAGGGAGACACATTCAGTGAAAGACAGAAACAGATCCGGCAGACCTTCAGTTCTTGCTGAAGACTCCTGTTCTTTCATTACTTCCACAGCTGAAGCAAATCCGTTTGTAAGCATTCCAGAATTACAGAGACTTCTTCGTGAGAGGAATGTTCGAGTGTCCCAGTCATCAATAAGTAGACGCCTACATGATGCTTGTCTTCACAGCTTTCGTCCTTTCAGATTTCTTCCACTTAGCGATAGTCATAAGCTTGCACGTTTGCAATGGGCACGACAGCATCGCTCATGGTCGGCACTTCAAGAATGGCGTCAAGTAATTTTCACTGATGAAAGTGTTTTCTGTCTCCGTCGTACTGATGGTCGCTTGAGGGTTTGGAGAAAGAGAAATACTCGGTACGCAAACTTCGCTGCAGTACAGACCCAAGAGCGGCGAGGTTTTGGTGGTGGTTCAGTAATGGTCTGGGCAGCTATCGCCTGGAACGGCAAATCTGATCTTGTGATGCCAAACGGTTCTGTGAACGGTGAAAAGTACCGTGAGATTTTGACCACCGTTGGTATTCCTTTTGGACTCAATGTTATAGGTCCAGGGTTCCTTCTACAGGACGATAATGCTCGACCCCATCGCTGCCGTCTTCTTGAGACACTCCACCTCGAGAATCATGACTACACTCACATGGAGTGGCCGAGTCGCAGTCCCGACCTCAATCCTATTAAACATGTGTGGGACGAGCTTGGTAGGCGAATCTCAAAGCGACAAATTCGAAATATTGCTGATCTGAAATCTGCTCTGAAAGATGAATGGTGCAGTATTCCTCAGAACTCCATTCGTCGTATCATTCGTTCGATGCGTTCACGCTGCGACAGTGTGATCGCAGCTCAAGGCGGTGCCACTAGGTACTGATGACATTATACAGAGTTTGTTGTATAAAATGTATATAATTGTAAATATGTTCAGTATCAGTATGCTTGTATGTTACGTTTCATTTCTATTAAAATGGAAATTGGTAGCATTTCGCAGTTTTTTATTCTCTTATTACATTTTTTGGGAAGAAATTATAGGCGATCCACACATATTGCAATAACTAAAGTTGGACAAATCTGTCCACATTCACGACTTCTGCCTCTGAAAGCTATTATATACACGTAATAAAGTATGAAAACATTGAAAACGCTATTTTTCTGAGGGGTGCAAAGACTTTTGACGGGCAGTATAATTTGAAAAGGTTTGTTATGTAGATTTTGTTTCAATCTACTATTGTGCTCTCGGAAAAGATTTTGCAGAATTTGATTGTTAAAGTTGCACTGATATTATTACACAGATTTGATGAAAACGATTTTTTATTCGCTGCATATTTCTGGAGATACATACCATACCAATAATTCTTAAGTTAAAGTAAAGGCTCCTAATCCCATAAACCTTTATTTGAGGGACAATGAAATTTCAGCTAACTTAGGTTTTTATATTAAGTAGGCCCTGTCTTTCAATTGAAACGTTTGTGAGCTATGCTTAAGAATGGCTGAGTCTGAGTTTCACTTCTATTCTAGACATATCAACGTCAAAGATTCAAGAATTTGAAGCTTTTCTGATATTTTCAGAAAGTCGAAATTTTGAAAATTCCAAAAATGACTTTATTTTCATACCCTAAAGGGGGTAGGGGTCAAAGTTGCAAAATAGGGCCTACCCACCTTTTTTCAGTCGAGCGTACCCCTGGCTAGTAGCCTAATGAGAGCAGTAATGCCTTCCTGGCCGACAGATTCAACCTTAGACCCTTTGCACTTCTGCACTGAAAGCCCCACTACCTACCAGTTGCTTGAATAATATTTCTAGAAATTGAGTTCAGAAAATCAAGAAAGGGCAATTTTTAGCAGTTTTAGTAGATGAGATTCTTCATAGGAAAAAGATTCTTCATAGGAGTAAGCAGCACGGATTTCATATTACTTGTAGTTAATGTTTAGATTGGGTTGGACTTCTACTTTTCAAAGCGCTGCGTTAAGTGAAACGAGTGATTCATTGAAAAAATTATTAAATAAATATTCTAATTTTTGACCCAATTAAGTTCTGAGCAGCAACCATGATCTGGTTTTTACTTTTGGTTGGGTCTTGATAAAAGCACTGAGTGCTGAAACCGGTCGACCCGTCTGCACTATTTTAGAAACTAAATAATTTCGGCTAAAAGAAAGGGAGTGATATTTTGAAATTTTGTTTAACAAAATACTTGACATGATGTTGCTATCTGTGATGCTCCGGTCACATTAGGAATAGGATGCATCTTCACGGTTATCAATACTCATTTGACTTTCACCGCCATGAAACTTAAACATAAACACAGACGGAGAATTCAAATTGCCTAACAACATGCAAAAAAGCAATGATTGGTGAATATTTGAAATCTCATTATCTCAATCATCTTGAAAAGAGCAGCTGCAAATCTGCTGTCATAAATACTAAACAACTTTTAGATACTGATTAGGATTGTTCAACCACAAACGTTATTAGAAACTTTCAATGTTAAAAAAATGGAATTAAGTTAGGTCAAGCAATTACTTTTTAAAGGCGTGAAAGGGTTGAATCAGCTGATGAAGGTTCAAACTGCTACTTGAAAGCTTCAAAAATTGTTGTGTTTTCTCGGGTAGAATCCGCATATAATTGGTCAATGAAGAGGTTTTGTTGATTATAATGCAAAACCACTGCCTATGGATTGTGATTATACAGGTCAGACGCTTATTTATTATCTGACACTGGTAGTCAATGAGTATTGTTCAACATTTGGCCGTACTATGAGTACTTGACTTATTGATAATCAACTTTACACACATACACATCATAGTTGCTTTGTTGCCCTTGGTGTTCCGTCCATCAAAGAATGTAACATTGCTTGTCTGAGAAATCTATGTACATTGTCATCTTTAGCAGGACTTACACTTAGCATTTAAAATGAATAATATACCAAACAATACCAATAAAAAGTCTATTTGAAAAGCGATCAATAAATGAAAAAGGGTCAATGACACTTGCATTCACTTGATTATGCCTCTGTGTTTTACTTCTTTGCAAATCTTGTGTCTAAAATTCTTCGTCACTGTTGTAATCATCTTTTCAATCGTTGTCTTCCCTTTCAATCTCCGCCTCATCATCAGTGTGCAATTAATACTATCATACATTCATTTATCAGTATTGCTTTAGGAACTTACAAACTGCAAAATTTACTAATTCAACCTTCGAATATAACCTTCACTTAATTTTCAAAGGAATCATATGACAGGAGAGTCATATCCTAGAACGCTAAAACTCAAATGTTTAAACTCACCAGTCCATTCATTTGCAACACTTTCAATGCCTTCAACTTGACCTATTGAAATCACTCATCCACGCCAGATGAAACCCAGTAAAACTAATCCTCTCCATAATTAGAATAAGTGTGCCTGTGAATTTCAATTCATCATAATTGTCATTGTCTCCTTTTTCTGAGTCGTGGTAAATCTATATGGAGGTGACAGCACTTGCGTCATTTCAACACATTTTTAAGAGTCTGAGACAAGCGGAGACCCTACTGCACTCATGTAGGCCACCCTTTTTGTAATTACAATAACTTTAACCACGGCAAACTCTGAAGTTTTGAAGATGTTCTTACTAAACATTACTATTATGAGAAGAAAATATAGTTTTCGATTTTCTTGGCTAAATCTATATTAAGCTCCAATTGATTTTAATGCCTGTATCCTAATAAAATTTTCCTATAAACTCAAATTCAAATAAAACCCACATTTATGTTATAATAGCATTGTATAGCACTCGCTCCATGTGATAAGTGCTTGGAGAAACGCAGATAAAGACAAACTCACAACAGTCATAAGGCGCAGGTCTTGATACCTTCAATGATTGATAAACTCATCAAGAAAGAGTCTGATGGGAATGTGAATTTTTATTTGAGAGCTGTTACGATAGGGCGCCTATCGATTATGTATACTAAATGTCACGAGACGAGGTCATCTGCAACTAATTACACGGGAGAAGTTGTAGTGATCATTGCTCAGTGTATCACATGTCCTTTGATTTCAGTGGGCAGTATGTCGTGAATTATTTATGTGGAGTTTCGTCTGAAGTCTACAAGGATGCACAAATGCCGCTGCAGCTGTCAGCATATCATCTTACAACTTACGGCATCTATTATGCCTCAATTACATAGAGCATGAGGATTTCATTGAAAACCAGTTATAGAATTGAATGCTGAATAACAGGCTAATTAAAAAATGGTCAATCCACTCCTGACGCCGGAGATAGTTTTTGCAAAGAAGGAGACTATAGCTGACAATTTTAAAGAACAATTTAAAATAATTAGCAAACGAGAAATGCTTGTTTGAAAAGTCTGATAATTCCATAGACAAGTAACATCATAAATTGCATATTGATCCCTCAGAAAAAATTAGAAATTGACATAGGCTCACTTTTACCCTGATAAATTCAAATGCAAGTTTTGTTAATTTGGTTGGAATATCAACTTTTCAGTGTCGATTCATTTTTTTCCATCCTCTGTCAACACAGCTGCAAAATTAGTTGAAATGGCGAATCATTTCCTGACTAAATAGTCCGGCAGCCAGAACGAGTTTCTGCAGGGAACGAGGCCGAAAGTGAGACTTTCACAATGATGTACACCCTATGCCTACTTCGAATCAGCACGTCTGCCGAGTTCTAGTGAGTTCCTCTTCTTGTCAAACAGGATCAAAGAAAAGCACATACAAATCCAATGGGACGCAGATTGCAGTTTTTGGCTAAAATGAAATTTTCTATGTTTTCTCTAATTAAGCGATAAGTACTAAGCCCACAGTCATAATTTTTTGCATGGAATGTCTTCAGATCATTTCCTTTCATTTTCATGCACCCCTGTCTATAAAGCTAGACACATTTATATTTGTCGAGTCTCTTAATGTCGGCAAACATGAACATTTTGAGCAACTTTTTCCACATTCAACCACATTCTCACATACATTGCCGATCAGAAGCTTCATAATATCACGTGCACATCATAGGAAATGACCTGAAGACATTCCATGTCAAAAATTATGACTGTAGCCTTAGTGCTTTTTGTTTAATTAGAGAAAACATAGAAAATTTCATTTTAGCCAAAAACTGCAATCTGCGTCCCATTGGATTTACATGTGTTTTTCTTTGATCCTGTTTGACATGAAGAGGAACTCACTAGAACTCGGCAGATGCGCGAATTCGCAGCAGTCATAGGATGTACATCAATCTGTGAAAGTCTCACTTTCGGCCTCGTTCCCTGCAGAAACTCGTTCTGGCTGCCGGACTAAAATTTTCGAAGTGTGCATGCAAACGCAAAGAAACACTGAAAGCTAGAATAATTTTCCAAAGCATGTTTTCCAAAATAGCAGAAAAAGAATTTAGAATCTTATTATGCTATTGCAACATGTCAATCAATGTGGTGTGATGTGAAGATTTAGTATAAATATCTTGTGTTCAATTTATCGGGAAACACAATTTGCCTGAGACATCATCGTGTTGTACAACATGAAGCGCGGTGTATGAGGAAGTTTGATAACAATACACATTATGCGGACGTTTTCTCTTTTTCAACAACAATACAGATTGTTCGAAATTGCAGCATTTTTTCTACTAGGTTTCACATGTGCATGTACTTGATAAATCATCACCATTGAGGTAGAAGTCCCACCGGTTTCTTTGGCTGTAATGGGTAATTGCGTGGTCAATAAATCTGCGTTTGTCTGCAGTTCTATGCGTTCATAACCTTATCTCGCATTGGATCACGAAAGTCCCACAGACAATCAGTGCACAAAAACTGACATTTATCAAAAGCAATTTTTCGTATATTTTGATTCTAGCAAAGGAAAAATAAATCGGTCGTCATTATTTTTCGCGCGAATTCAGATCAACTTCTTTACTTTTTCATTATTAACCGAGAAGTGTGAAAGAAAGTTACGCATGTATCAGCACTGTTCAACAGAAGCTTAATTTCATAGTTTAGCCAGATCAAGTGATTGATGCAACGGCAATTGGAAATCTACCGGTCAAACACAATTTCCAAATGCAGGTTCCATGCAATATCAACGCAATCCACAAATTAATATCAGCATCTCGACACTACTTGGCTTCAAGCAGTCTCTCTATGATGCTGTTACCGGATGCCGAAAAATATCTTTCGGACAGGAGCTGGTCGCTGGAATGCTAAGAAAACATTGTCTTAGCAAGAGAAGAATCATAGGGTACTCAGTATTCACTATGAGATTCTGAATTTCTGAGGTTGCGCGAATTGAGATGTCGTGGCCTAAAATGATTTATCATGAACTTGAACTGTCATTTTCGTCAATTGTTTGCTTTTTACCTGAACAGCAGCAAATGCATCGGTTATTTTATAATATAGGAGTGATTTACAAAAATTTTCATTGATAACAGAAATGATAAAAGGAAATGATTGATGTTCTCCTAGTTGCATTAATTATACTACATGCTTAAAATACTTTTCTCTCCATATCTGCTGTGAGCAAGATAATTCAGATAGGACTAATTAGTTACAATTGAAACTGAACAGCAGCATGTCAATTAAATCGGAATTCACTCATCTTGGTGTACCGGCAAGAGAACCGGTGCACCGGTGCACCGATGCACTGTGCACATCACTAAAAAATTCCTAAGTTCTCGACTTAAAAATCAACAATGAAATACATTATTTAAACAAGTGGAATGTTGAAATTAATTCAAACAAGAAGCACATAATCAAGCAAAGTAAAAGAACATGGAAGTCTGTAAATTAATGGAGTTGAAATAGACTTACAAACATTGATATGAGAACAGAGTTGTTTGCATGAACATCACAAACATTCCTTTGTGAATGTTTTGTTTACCGATGGATTAGAAAAGTGAGAAGAACATGAAGAGATGTTTGCATTTTTTTTGGAAGTCTACTGCATCGACGACTGATAATGTCATCGATGCTCAGAAAATATTGATTTTGAATTGCTGCAAATATGCTTTCAGTTTGGAACAAATCATTCTGTAAAATCCTCAAATATTTGTTAACATAATAAATTGACCCGAATATAAGTCCATATTGTATTGCGAATTCGATTTACTTTTAACAGCTATCAATTCATTAGTACATTCACATTTAAAAAGACTGCATGCATTTTAACTTAATACATTATCCAGGCGTGCACGCTATAGCGGGGAGCGGATGAAATCCACATAGAAAGTCCACCCTATATAATGCTATGCTTATACAAAATTCTCTATCTTTCTAGATACAAGTAGACAATCAAGTTTACATGCACTTGATTGAAGTTGTCACTTCATGTGCAATGGAAGTTATTAATCAATATTAAAAAATGAAATACGCTCGCAATTACTACATAGTTGAGATGCCTAAAAACCCACTTTTGTCCGCTGTGAAATTGTTGCTTTGAAATATCATTTTATTTTGTCGTTCATTCAAATTTTTAGAAACAAAGAAGAATTCTGTATTCCTGAAATAGGAACCTCTATGTAACTCTAAAGATTTCCAAGTGTACTTGGATATGCACAAGTGAATGGGGATTTGCAAACTTAGAACAGATACATTGCCAATCCTCTATTAGACAACAATTCAAAAAATGGTTGTGAACGTCCGCTTTTGACGCATTGATGTAGTTGACAGAAAGAGAGAACCACTATTGAATGATACATTTCGTTTAATGACAGATAAGCTGAAAACTTGCCCTGACAAGATCTGTGAGCTAGCCGTTCATACATAACACTCATGCAAAGTCATGTTGTTGTCTTGAGATATTCCAATGCGACTGAATTAACTATTAAGGAAGGAAATCCCATAATTTTAGGTTACGTGTCAGGTGTTCAGCACAAAAATGGTTCACAGAAATGAACGCTCAGAAATTAAATGGATGTATATGAAACATCAGAATTCTTCATAGGTCTACTGAATGGTTTCAATCAAAAAAGATTTTGTCCGGGACTCATTGTAAGCATGCTAGAAGCGTGTTATATTTCTTGTGAAGTTCATGTCAATCAAAACAGAAGAGGAAAATTATCAATTTTGACATTGAATGTTTTCAGGCCATTTCCTATCATGTGTATGTGTTATTATCACAATTAAGATGGGTGATGTATGTGAAAATGTGGCTAAAACCGGCCAAAAATGTCGTGCTTGCCATTGTAAGGATGCCTACCACATCTAAATATGTTGCGCTTAATAGACAAAAGCGCATGAACATGACAAGAAATAACCTGAAGACATCCAATGTCAAAAATTATGTCTCTGGACTCAGTAATTTTTCGTTAATAAGAAAAAACACATTTTTTTGCCGAAAGCTTCAATCTGCATGCTTTAATTTGGATTTGCATGCGTTTTTTTCATCACGTCTAGCAAGAGGAGGAACCGGGCAGACGCGAGGATTCGTAGAAGTCAAAAAGTGTGCATCATTCTATGAAAGTCTAATCAGTCTCGTTCCCTGTAGAAAGTATAGAAACTCTTTCTGGCTGCCGGACTAATGCGATGCACTGTACATGAATGAGGTGTAGGCCGATTTTGATGCGTCTCATGATCTGTTTTTAGACATAAAAGCTTCTCATTAATTGCACATTCTAATAAAGTGGAAAAAATCATCAGAGGGCTTTTTCTATGAATATTTTCTATTTATAACAAGCTTCGATGTCGTTTACTAACTTTCAATTATAATAAAGAGACATGCAAACCTGAAAGTTATGATCCTCAGACATATTCAACAAGGTTGGAGGACCTATAATAATTGGACAGCGTTTTTACAAGTCTGGCAACATTTTGTAGCTCTTTTCGATATTTTCACTGAAAATGACAAAGGATTAATTCCAAACTTGAATGTAGCAATCAGTCATGACTTAAAAGTGGTGCATCAGTGACCCGGTGAACCGGTTATTTCTGCTTGCACCGGTTCTAGAGGTTTTCATTAATCCATTCAAACATCTTCTAATGCGGTCTGCTTGCTAATTCCTCACTTTCTACTTCCGTATCATGAAAATGAAACTAAATGAAGATCACTACAATATCTGAATAGCCGATGCATTTCCTGATGAAAATTATTTCATGTAATGCAATCTTTTAATCACTTCTTGCTTTTGGATGCATTTTTTGCCATTTCAGCTTTCATTTAGTTTAAAGAAATTCCTTTAAAACTACGACAGGAACGTGAGGTTAAATAAGATGAAAGTCACTTGCAAGAATATTGGCAAAATATAATAAAAAGATGCCTATGTAAGTTTGTTTCTAACTCTATTCTAGCATTATTGGAATACATGTATGTAATTTGGATTCGTTTCTACGAAGCATTAACATTTCTAATAAAATCCACAAGCTTCATCTACCAGGTTTTTGCAAGACAATCTATAACGTAGAAAGCGCATTTTTCTGCTAAACACAGTGCATACTAATAACTGCTTCAGCTGAACTATTTGATTTTGCATATCATGCCCGGATTTACCGGTGCAAACAGGTAGGTTGCTGCACAGTCCAACTTTGACGCCTTGAAAGATCTGGCAAAAAGTGCATATTACAGTACCGTACTTCTTTCAGCATGCAAAACGCAACAACTTGTTGTAAACTATAATACCAAAGACGTGCTTATAGATGTGCAATAAACATGCTGAAGTTCCTTCAGAACATGTTAGCGCTTTATCTATTAAGTAAACATAAGGAAGCATGGGAAACATAGTAAGGGAAATTTCAGAAATCACGACTCCACGGTGTGTGAGCGTGGTCGTGTTTGCTTCTGTCTCTCGAACTTGTAGCGTTTCTGAACGTATTTGACCATCTCTGTTCCAAGTATGTGTTGGAAATTTATATCACGTGAATCCTCTCATTTTCGTGGATCTGTTTCCGTCAGTGTTTTTTCTCCCATCTCTACCATCGATTGTCTATTGTTTCCGTCCTCCGGTATTCAGTGCCTCGCTCTTCCGTGTCTTGCATGTGGTTGATGTAAGGCTGGTATTGTCAGTCACACAATCTTTTGTAACACTGGGACTTGTCGCAACTTAGTGTTATACTGCAGGAAAAACAAAGTCCGTGAAATGTAATCTGTATAGTGAACAGCAGATTGCAACTGTACCATGAGCAGAGTACAAATAAACACAAATAGTCAGTAAACACAATGCAGCAGCATCGAATCGGAGCGAGCAGTATGTAAGTCGTCGTAGCAGTTACTCGTAGTTCACAACTGTAAATGGAAGTAGCATTAACGTGAAGAGACAACCGTGTGACATGAATAATGAAACATTTGTGAAATCACGGCGTCAGAAACATAGTACGTTACGTAACAGCGAACAGTAATCAGCCAGTCATCAACAACACAGCAAGCGCGCAGCAAACAATAGCGTACACATTCACACCTCAAACAATGCACAGTCAGTCAGTCAGTCAATACAACAATAACACAATGCGCCACAGGACTGTCCATAGAAATTGATAACAATAAACCTCTAGAATGGAAGAAAAGCTTCATCCAATACACAATAGTGGCACAAAAATCGCACGCATTTTCACTTCGATACCCTTGTCAACGGCTAAACCATTGGGCTAGAAGAAGTCACGTGCGCAATTCTGAGCTTTTCATTGGTTCTTCATGCCCCAACTTAGTTCCCCCGGATGTGCCGTGACCTTGAGTCAATTTCCATTCTAGTCAACTGTAGATAAACAATCTATTTCTATGGGACTGTCAGTGGTTTGAACCTGTCAGTTGATCGCCAAGCACTATCTTAACACACCCTGTCGAGTTCACTTTCGATTATCGATTTTTTGTGACGCAATTAGTTGAATCTCTTCATTCTGTTATTCTTGTTTACGACGAGATTTCCGTGTTTGATAGCTATGCACAATGCCTGAAATCACTCCAAAATATAAATACAAGATCTGGATGGAAGTCGTCCTCTGTCACTCTGAATGACATTAAGGCTCTCATCGATGGCAAGATGAAGGAATTGACAGTCTTAATACAGAAAACGAAGAATGAAATCGTTGAGACCCTACGCAGCGAAATGGAGGAGTTAACTGAGGGCATCAGATGTTTGAAGGTCGACGTCACAGAGCTACAGAAGAGCAATGAGCTTATTAAGACAAAAATGTACGAAATGGAGTCTGAACTAAACAAGGTGAAAGAAAATCAAATGAAAGCTTTGAATGAGGCAACTTTTGAGATGGAGGAAAGGAAACGTAGAAGACTGAACCTCATAATCTCGGGCTTGCCTGAATCATCTTCTGACTCGGATAATGAAAGGAAACATTGTGACTCAAATAGATGTAAGAAATTGTTGTCAGCACTAGATATTGATGTACTAATTCCTGACAGCTTCGCGGATGTTCATCGAATGGATCGACTTGAAGCAAGAAGGCCCAGACTCCTCAAAGTTAAGTGCATGAACATCGAGCAAAAAACAGAAAAAAAAGCGAAAGCGCTGCCAGCATCCCACGAATATCAAGGTGTCTACATCAACCCCGATCGAACAGAATTGCAAAGAATATTGCACAAACATCTGCGTGACGAGCTAAAACAAAGAAGGAACAATGGTGAAAACGTAATTCAGTGGCGTCTTCTCTGTGCCTGCGAGGCCTTCGGCGCATAGTCAAAACTAATTTACCAACATCTATAAAAATAAAAAGTGTCATCATTCATTAGATTTCATTTAAATATGATAGCTGTGCACAGCTTTCCGTCTCAATATTAGACGCTCAGAGTGAACATTTCTACCGCGCGTGCCCGAATCACGGCTGTTTTCTTCGAACAATCAAACACACGCTGTGGTGTGTTCAGAAAGAGCATTGATGTTTATAGAGCACACGCCACGTCAATCTCGGCTTCCCGCCGATAGACATAATGCTTTGCCTTCTCCAATTTTTGCAATGAAATTCTACTTGTCTCATTGGCATAATCTGCAATTGTTGATCGAGGCGCGATACCTAAATATGGAACGGGAAACGTAGACCAATTGTCACTGTCTTCGTTGCTTTCAGATAGGTTACACCTTAACCAACAGCAGATGATGACGTTCAGACAATGACTGCGATCAGATGATGAGGGTTCGCCAATGAGTGCAGAGTAATTGTAACAGGCGCTTACCAATTCATCCACGTTTCGAATCGAAACTAAATTCGAACTTCGCGCAAGAAATCAGCTGTGCCGTGGTTATCAAAGTTTACCACTAATATTTTGTGTATGACTTCATTTTCTACAATAAAGTGTTTCTGCCGCAAAATATTTGTAATTGGATTTTGTTGTTTAAATAACCTAAAGTGAGCGCTTTAGAGCTGACAATAATGAGACCTCACATTTTGCTATATAAACGCGGTATTTCATTCAATAAATCATCAATTGGAATACCTAGTTGTTTTACTTGATTTAAACAACGGACTACTACAATTGGCGTTATCGAGCAGGATCGGTTCCTGGCTACTGCGACTTGTTCTACTGTCGCTCTACTGCATCCTACTGCTGCTACTGGTTAATGGTGCGATCCTACTACTGCTGTCGCGTATCTACAAGCCTTCAACAAACTAAAGCTAAACACGCACTCTTACTTTCCGACCAAACCCGCTATCTCTCTTTCTTCATTCTCCTTCAGTACTACGGTACGGCTAGTTGTTAACTTGTTCACTCAGCCACCATCCTGAGTCCCTCTGACCCCGCACACACTTACATTCAAAAACACATAGGTGTAGCGAGGTTTAGGTTCTCTACTCTAGACAGCACTCTTAAGGGCCTTATTAACGAGCTTAAGGCTGTAAGGCTGGTTTAGCTGTAAGTCATAGGTCTCCTACTAACCTGAGGTTGCACAGAGCACTTGCTAAGGACCTAAGGGTTAATAAACGTCAGGGACCTAGGGACTTAAGGAACCTAAGGAACTTTAGGGACCAGAAGAAAGAAAACTAAAACTTACGGAGCAAAGTCGACATGAACTACGCCCCAATCGAGCCTTTGGACGTCAACGACGTGAACGGTGTCGCCGACTGGCACATAAGGTTTGGCGAATATGTCAAGACCAACACGGCTATCGACACAACAAACCAAACAGCCCATTACATTACCTACATTGACAAGCACGCGTTCGCGCTACTTAAGGACTTGGCGTTTCCGGCGGACGTAACGACTATGGATGTTAAAAGTCTTCAAGCCTTATTGCAGAAGCACATCTCACCAGTAAACTTTCAAGTTGCCGAGCGAGAGAGATTTCACAACCTTACGAGGAGGTCCGACGAGTCAAACAAGGCGTTCATACTTCGCGTTCAACGTCAAGCGGCCAAGTGTGGGTTCACCGACCTGGAGATTCAGATAAGGGATCGACTCGTAGCCGGTATCCGGGATCCGGAGTTAAAGCGAAAGCTCTTGAAGGAAACCAAGTTGGATTTTAAGCTAGCGAAAGCTATCTTGGAGGACTGGGACGCAATCAACCAGGCGATGCCACAAGCCAACTCAGATGTTTTGGTTGCAAATCGACATCACCACAAACCGCCAAATAGAAACAAGGGTTTCAAGCCACATAAGCCATCCTACCAGTTTCCTTCAACAGCTAGTCAACATGCTTCCAATCATAGGCTAAAGGCCCAACAACCCCGCATATCGGGCAAATGCAATTCCTGCGGTGGCAATCATTTGCGTTCTGATTGTAAATTCAAGAAAGCCGAATGCCATTCATGTCGCAAAATAGGCCACATAGCCAAAGTCTGCCGCTCCAAACCGGTCAACTCTACCGTCAAGGCTGTCGCTACTGCCAACCATCCCTCAGACTCAGAGCTGGATCCACCGGATATCTTTGCATTCACTCTCGAATCCAATGGTCATCTCTACCATTCAGCTTCCTTCTCCAACGGTCGATCAACTAAATTTATTATCGACACCGGTAGTCCCGTGACGTTCATGCCAACGACTGAGCTGAGGCGTCTCGAACTACAGGCTCCACTACTACGAACCTCAACGTCAATCACCGGGGTTTCTGGTCATCGGCTACCAGTCATGGGAAAGATTACGGCACAGGTCAAGACAAGTAACGGTTCGGTTCAACTGCCTATGCTTATTACACGAGAAGGTCCAAAGGTACTAGGACTTGATGGTCTACGTGCATTGAAAATCCAAGTCGTCCTCAATTCAACCATCAGCCCCATCATTCCGCTTTCCTCAACAATCCGAGATCTCATACAACAGTGCAGTAGCCATACTGGTGGTATGAATATTCAGCCTATAACACTGGAATTCGTCGGCGAGCCAAAATTTTACCGATCTCGACCATTGTCGTATGGTCTTCGCGGTCCATTTCAAGATAATTTGAAGCAAATGGTTACTGATGGTATCCTTAAGCCGGTTGAATCATCTGCCTGGGCTACTCCGATTGTGACCCCAATTAAACCAAATGGACAACCCAGGATTTGCGGCGATTATCGCGTGACCGTCAATAAGCAACTACGGCAAACTGCAACAACAACACCACCTGTGGATGATATGTTTAATGGCCTCGCAGGCAAGCTATTCACAGAGATCGATCTCACGCACGCATTTCTCCAAATTCCGCTGGATCAAAAGGCCAAGGAATTGACAACCATTAATACACCATGGGGCCTGTTCCAATACCAGAACTTACATTTTGGCTTGAATGTCTCTCCAGGCATATTTCAAAGGGCTATGGACATGGTGATCAACGGATTGGAGGGTGTACGAGCTTACCAAGACGATCTTATAGTGTCGGACAACAACAAAGAAGAACACGATCAACGACTGTACTCACTACTGCAAGCATTGAAAAGTTTCAATGTTAGAATCAATGCAAGCAAGTCCGAATTCTCAGTTAAGAAGTTAAAATACCTCGGGTATATACTGGACGGCGAAGGCATCTCCGCGGATACAAACCGAATCAAATCTCTAAAAAACGCGCCAAGACCTGACACTGCAGCAAAGTTGAGATCCTTCTTGGGCTTCGCCCAGTTTTATTCAAGATTTGTGCCCAACTTCGCCCACATCACACAACCACTGTACCAGATGCTAGTAGTAAGTAAAACTCCACTTCTGGATAGCGCAAGATGGCCGCCGTCGCTGACGTCCCCCCCCTCTGGCACGGCAGAGTGTCGTGGTCGGCCGCCGTGGTGCTTCGTGTGTGAGTCCCCCCCTCTGGAACAACAGAGGTTGTGGTCTGTCGTGGTGTGCCGGCCAGGTGGGTCCACGTTCACAACATGTTCGCTGACTCCCCCCCCCCTCTGCAACGACAGAGTGTGAGACTCGGGTGAGTTGGTCCGACCGCCTGGTTGACGTGGGCGACCGCCAGGATTAGTCTTGAGGCTATAGTGTGTGATGTTTTTCGTGCAATCTGCTGAATGTTGGGTTGTAAAATGGGTTGTTTCGAGTGGAAGGAGTGGTCGGATGAGAAAACGGAGGTCGGATTCGTATTCAGCGTGAAATTCTGCATCGGTAGGGTGAGTTTCAAGTCAATCGGTGAGAAAAAATTTTCAACATTTTTCGAAAAACGACAGAGTTAGAATTTGGGACGTTTTGGTGTGCAGCGTCAAAACGAAGCATCGGATGAGAAAACGGAGGTCAGATTCGGATTCAGCGTGAAATTCTGCATCGGTAGGGTGAGTTTCAAGTCAATCGGAGAGAAAAAATTTTCGGCTGACATCCCCCCCCTTGGACAGCTTGCTTCGATTTTGGCTTCCAGTGGACGGATTTTGTCGTGCGATAGCTCGTTTGAAAGCTAAGAGTGAGACAAATTCAGTGAAAGAATCGGCTTGTTCCTATCTGTCTTCGTTCAAAAGTTAGAGCGGTTACAAGATTTTAGGTCGGAGCTCGCTCACCTGAAAAAATCCTAAGTGTCAGAGTGGCTTTGTATGGGTAAAATTTTGAAAATTTTCCAAAGTGTGGAATTTCGACCTGGGACCGCCACCAAAACATTTTTCATCAAATTTCACTGACCCCCCCCGACAGCAATCTTCTAACTTTGGTTCTAGTGGACGGATTTTGTCTTACAGCTACTCGTTTGAAAGAGGAGAAAAAACTGCTCGCTCGACAACATTTTTTGTTGCGAGTCAATCGGACCAGCCGTTCAAAAGTTAGAGCGGTTACAAGATTTTAGGTCGGAGCTCGCTCACCTGAAAAAATCCTAAGTGTCAGAGTGACTTTGTATGGGTAAAATTTTGAAAATTTTCCAAAGTGTGGAATTTCGACCTGGGACCGTCACCAAAACATTTTTCATCAAATTTCACTGACCCCCCCCCCCGATAGCAATCTTCTAACTTTGGTTCTAGTGGACGGATTTTGTCTTACAGCTACTCGTTTGAAAGAGGAGAAAAAACTGCTCGACAACATTTTTTGTTGCGAGTCAATCGGACCAGCCGTTCAAAAGTTAGAGCGGTTACAAGATTTTAGGTCGGAGCTCGCTCACCTGAAAAAATCCTAAGTGTCAGAGTGGCTTTGTATGGGTAAAATTTTGAAAATTTTCCAAAGTGTGGAATTTCGACCTGGGACCGTCACCAAAACATTTTTCATCAAATTTCACTGACCTTCCCCCCCCCCGACAGCAATCTTCTAACTTTGGTTCTAGTGGACGGATTTTGTCTTACAGCTACTCGTTTGAAGGAGGATGAAAAACTGCTCGACAACATTTTTTGTTGCGAGTCAATCGGACCAGCCGTTCAAAAGTTAGAGCGGTTACAAGATTTTAGGTCGGAGCTCGCTCACCTGAAAAAATCCTAAGTGTCAGAGTGGCTTTGTATGGGTAAAATTTTGAAAATTTTCCAAAGTGTGGAATTTCGACCTGGGACCGTCACCAAAACATTTTTCATCAAATTTCACTGACCTTCCCCCCCCCCCCCCCGACAGCAATCTTCTAACTTTGGTTCTAGTGGACGGATTTTTTCTTACAGCTACTCGTTTGAAAGAGGAGAAAAAACTGCTCGACAACATTTTTTGTTGCGAGTCAATCGGACCAGCCGTTCAAAAGTTAGAGCGGTTACAAGATTTTAGGTCGGAGCTCGCTCACCTGAAAAAATCCTAAGTGTCAGAGTGGCTTTGTATGGGTAAAATTTTGAAAATTTTCCAAAGTGTGGAATTTCGACCTGGGACCGTCACCAAAACATTTTTCATCAAATTTCACTGACCTTCCCCCCCCCCCCCCGACAGCAATCTTCTAACTTTGGTTCTAGTGGACGGATTTTGTCTTACAGCTACTCGTTTGAAGGAGGAGAAAAAACTGCTCGACAACATTTTTTGTTGCGAGTCAATCGGACCAGCCGTTCAAAAGTTAGAGCGGTTACAAGATTTTAGGTCGGAGCTCGCTCACCTGAAAAAATCCTAAGTGTCAGAGTGGCTTTGTATGGGTAAAATTTTGAAAATTTTCCAAAGTGTGGAATTTCGACCTGGGACCGTCACCAAAACATTTTTCATCAAATTTCACTGACCTTCCCCCCCCCGACAGCAATCTTCTAACTTTGGTTCCAGTGGACGGATTTTGTCGTGCGATAGCTCGTTTGAAAGCTAAGAGTGAGACAAATTCAGTGAAAGAATCGGCTTGTTCCTATCTGTCTTCGTTTAGATGTGAGACGCCATTTAAGATTTTAGGTCGGAGCTCGCTCACCTGAAAAAATCCTAAGTGTCAGAGTGACTTTGTATGGGTAAAATTTTGAAAATTTTCCAAAGTGTGGAATTTCGACCTGGGACCGTCACCAAAACATTTTTCATCAAATTTCTCTGAATGAGGGGGGGAGGGGGGGGTCAGTGAAATTTGATGAAAAATGTTTTGGTAAAGGTCCCAGGTCGAAATTCGGAAGTTTTAAATTTTTCAAAATTTTCACCACACTGGAGCTCTTAGGAATTTTTTCACTTGTGGCATGTTACATGCACATGTGCTGACGGACCAACTTCCCGTGGTCATATGAGAATGGTTCAGGTGTCATATTGTAAAGAATGATGAGACGAATCGTTTGCAACAAACCGCATGTCGCTACGATGAATACTTTCGGAGATAGAGCCATTTTAAGTTTTCTTCCGAGCATATATAAACCCCCGACAACGTGAGTCTGATCACTTCATCGAAAGACGAGGTAAGCGACGGTCGTCGCTCTGAGCTCCCGATATCGGGTGTTTCAAAGGACTCTATCTTTTGAAGTAGGCAAGCTATCTTCTTACTTCAAAGTTTGTATGATAGAGTTTGATAGTGTCTTTACTACTGATAAAATTTTTTAAAAGTAGTATGAGTAGTAAAATGCGGAATTTTTTAAAAATTCTTAATTTCACTTTTTTCAAAGTTTTAACATATAGACTAAAGTTTTCAAGTATGCTGAGTTCAAATATGCTATCAGATTTGAAATTTAACTAAGTCTAAGGCAGCTTTGAGGGGTTAGATCCCAGCTACTGATCACTACCCTTGACTCGGCGTTCCTGTTACCACTTCGGGGCAGTGACAATGATGTCTTCAGCTGTAAAGAGCGGGTATCGGGGAAGATCTCTCACTTCCCTAGTGATCAGTACAAGGCCTTCGGGCTGTTGACGGGATCGAGTGCCACTCACTACACTCTTTAGGAATATGACTGTACTACATGATTCCAAACTTATACAAATTTCATTATCTTACAGCTAACGATAAATCTAACATGGCTAACGACAAAAATCGTAAATACCATATCAAAATGTGTGTGTGCGGTCGTATAAATCGCAGTGCGGACGCCAAGGCTCACGTCAAGAAGGCGGGCACCGGCCACATGATTATCTTGAATAGGGTTGCGTGCGTGAAGTGTAGAGTGCTGAAGGGTGATGAGGATGAGGCGCGTTTTTACAGAGTGCATGCTGACTGTAGTGGTGGTTTAGTGACTGATTTGAGATTTACGCAGTTGATTGTGGAAGAGAGGGAGCGAATGTTGGCGATCGAGCGAGAGGGTAAGGTTGAGAATGTTGTTGAGAATGTTGTTGAGAATGATGAGTTGGCGAGAGCGGTTGCGTCGTTGGAGGGTGAGATTGGGCGAAAGAGAGTGCTTGAGAGTGATGATGAGGATGATGTGGATTTAGATAGGGAGCGTGTGAGGAAGCGTGTGAGGAAGTTGAGCTCTTCGTCGTCGGGGGTGTCAGACATCGTCATCACCGACCCCCCGAAGAGCTCATCTTCCCCAAAAGTGAAGAGTGGTGGGATTCGTGTGCAGTCGGCGAGGTGGTTGAAGGATGAAGAGAAGAGGCATGTTTCGCAGCAGATGGCGCATGATTTGTCGGTGAATAAGTATGAGAGTTTGAAGAAAGTGAAGGATGAAGTTGTGAAGGAGTTGAATGAGTTGAAAAAGAAGGAACTGAAGTCGAAGGAGGTGGCGGATGAAAACATTAGAATGAGGCGTTGTGTGACTGATTTGAAGAATAAGACGCGAGAGTTGAAAGAGAAGAATGATGAGTGTGAGAAGAGGGCGAGTGCTGCGGAGAGAAGAATGAGAGATGCAGAAGCGAAGTTTGAGGAGATGATGAAGGAGATGAGTGTGTTGAGAGCGAGGAATGTTGAGTTGGAGAGGACTGTGGCTCGGCGGGGTGATGAGAGGCAGGCGTATGAGAAGTTGGAGCGCATGAGGGATGAGTGGGAACGTGTGAATGAGGATCGTTTGTTTGAGTTTCACATCCCTATTCGGGATAATCATTTGGCCGGCGAAGTATTGGTAAATCAAAGCCTCGACGAATCCATCCTATGCTACAATGGTCATCCCACGAAAAAATGCCTCCACGCCAGTCTACGAATGCGTGGTCACTTACATAAATTCTCGATTCGGAAACGCGCGAGACTACCAAAGGATGACTAACTTGGTAAGTGAAAAAGTAAATAAGATAGTATATCCTATTCTAATACATATCATTTTCATTGCAGATCTTTGCCCGCCTTCACCACCCCATCACGACACTCCCGAGAACGAACCATCGGCTCTCTTAAGGGCCACCTAGGGGCAAGACATGATAGAACCTCCTCGCGGTTTGCCCTGGGCAGTCTTCGGACTGGAGAATACTATCATTAAGTTGAATCTGCTATCAGTCAACTTGAACGTTGCGTCGCGTTAGAGGGGTATATAAACCACTGCCTCTCATTTCATTTCATTTCAATCATGCAGACGCCGAACAGTCAAGTCAGCTCTCCTCGCGGACCACAGTTAAGGCCGCGAAATTTATTTGAGGAGTTTGTCAGGCTAGAGGAGCAAGACAGAGTTTTTAATAATCTTGCTCGGATTGGCAATCCGATGACAGCAACTGCCGTCAATCCAACGGAATGGCGCTACATTCCACTTTTTAGCCATGTGCCAGTTAGTGTGGAAGTCGACAGTGCTACCAAAGAGAGAGTCAAAGACTCTCTCAGCAGAATTGGTAGGGTGTAAGATGACGTTACTCCCGAGAACGAACCATCGGCTCTCTTAAGGGCCACCATGGGGCAAGACATGATAGAACCTCCTCGCGGTTTGCCCTGGGCAGTCTTCGGACTGGCGAATACTATCATTAAGTTGAATCTGCTATCAGTCAACTTGAACGTTGCAAATGAAGTTCGGTGTAATACTTCCTTTCGACGGGCGTTCCTGTAAAGGGCGGCGGTGAAACCCGTAGCTATGTATACCGCAAGGGACATTCGGCAATGGTCAATCTTGTTAAACCTCTCTGCGTCATGTTTGCAAGTGATTGCCTCTGTCTCAACGTAGTATGCATTCGCGCCAGGGCGACATTTAGCCAACTGTCGAAGGTTGCCTAAAACTTTCCATTGCATACGTTATGAGAACCATGAGTTCTACCTGTCTCTATCAATGAGACGAATTGATGAATGGAATGAAATGGGAGGACACTCACGCGCCACACGCAACATAACACACTTCTCTCTTCCGTAGTCTAACAAGCTCTTTACACATGGATCGCAGTCGATTGCTATCCCTGTATCAGAAGTGTAAGCTATCTTAATTTATTTGACACTATTTCATCTACCATCATCGTCCATATGAAATGTTTTAAGATTTACAAGTTAGACTAAGCGTGCTACTATTTCCAAATGAAAAAGTATACATGGTTAAATTATTCACTAAAGCCCCATTCAAGTAAGTCAGTATGAAAGCAAAGATAATACGAAATAAACATTTATTATGGCATGTATTTCAAAAGGTCTTCATCGTCAATATCGTCCCAGAGTCTGGCTTCACATAGATCACAAAAACAGTTGAGCTGCTTTAAACGTTCTTCTGCAGCGTCCCTCACTTTCTCAATGTACGCCCACTCCGCCACGGTTCGCGGTTGGGAGTTAGGGGTGTACCACTCCCATATTTGATGCAAGTGCGACTTGCTGGTCATCTCCATCACCCCTTCGGCATCATATTGTAAATATTTCCACCGTATGCCTGTTAGGTCGGGCAACTCCTCTTCATCCTCCTCCGATAATGATAACTTTCGTATATTGTCCAGTCGGTACACCTTCTCCACCTTCACCTTTCTTGGTGCATTTGGTGTAACGAGCACCTTTGCTGATGTACATGGAGAGGAGAACTCCAATGCGGTATTTGGTGTTGTTGGAGGACTTGTCATGTTGTCTTTGAAATGCTGACTTTGAATAATGATAACTTTAACATTTTTCTAATTCTTAAGTATACACAAGCAGCCAATCAGAATGAACATCCAATGAATGAAGAGAATGAAAGTATATAAGCAAAGTGACATTCAGGTCATTTCATTTAATCTGTGAATCATACAAGTGACGAACGCACGATCTCTCTCTTTGACTATTATTCTGTCTGATCATATTTCATTAAAATGGTAAGTTAAAGATTTCCTCTCTCATCTCCCTCAAACGTGTGACTAATAGCATCTTCCTCAATTTCAGGCATCAACTTCATCACCAACGCCCTCTCTTCTCGACGAAAGTTTAGAGTTATTGAGTCAAGGTAGGTTGTAACACTACACTGAGGCTTGAACAGAGATGAAAGAATGATTTCTCTTTCAGGTGATGTGAGTTCCAGCTCAGGACTCTCGCGGCAAGGCAACGAGTGGGAATGTGCCGACTGCGGACATATGTTTACAAGGAAGCACAGTCTCCTTCGACACATCAAACAACGTGTGTGTCAACGCAAAGCGGCGTCAATCTCCGGAGGTGAAGTTGATTCTGACGATGACATCTCCTTTCCTTGCGATTTGTGCCCTCTTTCTTTTGATAGTCACTTTCAGCGATCTTCGCACAGACTTCAACACACGCATGCAAATGATCACTACACCAACGGTACCTCTACCATCTCCCTCATTAATGTTTCACACAATAATTTAGTACGCGACTACTGCATGGAGTCCAATACTCAAATAGTAGATTTTCCTGAGTGGCTCCTTCAAAATTCTAACATTATCGAAGCGCTCTTCAACAATTTAGACAATTTTAGAATGAAGGCCCTCATCTACCTCAAACTAAAATATATTAAGATAGATTTTCAAACGGGTCAAGTGACGGAGAGAATACAGTTTCATGTTCCTTCCTCTTCCGCAACCGAAGTTGTAGACTGCGAGTCTTGGCTAAATTTTCACATTCAATGTTTAAAATCAAATGTAGATAAATTCAATGAACGCGACAGCGCTCTCATTTTTGATGGTGTGGACTCAGCCATATTCAAAATTTCCCTATTAGAAAGTCATGCAGCTCGAGGCACATTTAAACTACCAAAAACGTTGTATAATAAGAAAGCTGTCATCAATGTCGATTGTAAATCACAGTGTTTCAAATATGCAGTCCTATCCATCCTTCACTATAATGATATCAACGCGAATCGAAATCATACCTATAGCTATAGACAGTGGGAGGATGAACTAGACTTTGAAGGTTGTGATAGTAACAACATGAAAATCAAAGATGTAGAAACGTTCGAAAAACATAATAAGATTAAAATTGTCGTTCACGTGTGGGAGAAGGGGTTGAAGGGTGCCCGCTATAATTCACGTTCAACTTGTTATGAACGTGTAGTCAACCTCTTATTAGTAAAACAAGATGATAGCGAGGAATGGCACTACTGTGGTATTCCCAAAATCTCTCGCTTGTACACTCACTTGGGGCACTCTAAAAGAGGTGAACATTTTGTATGCGACCGCTGCATCCGCTCATTTTGGAGTAAAGATAAATTTGAAACTCACTATGAATGGTGCAAGCGAGGTAAATTACAAATGGACCGCATGCCCAAAGATAAAATATTTTCACATAGGGATAATGGTGACGAATTAAGTCCCCTGCGTGTCATTTACGCAGACATAGAATGCTACATTGATGATATCATCCACAAGCCAGCAGCCATATCCTGCTATGAAGTATGGCATGACCACTTTAGGAATAGACAAAACAAAATGCATACTTGGCAAGGTGAAGATTGCATTTCAAAATTTCTAGAATTTCTCGATAAAGCTGCTAAATTTCAACAATCATATGATTCCCAATTGCAGCGTAAGTCACTACATATGTCAGATGAAGACAAACAAAAATTTGAAAGTTGCACATCCAGTCCTAAATGTCATAAAACGTTTGATGACGATAAAATTAAGAAAGTGCGTGATCATGATCACATCACTGGTAAATTTAGAAACGCACTCTGCTCCAAATGTAACTTTTCACTTAGGTTGAGACGTTCATAACTTTAAGGGCTATGACAGTCATATGCTCATAAAAGGAGGGTTGAGCCAGATGAAATCGTGGCAGTTTAATGTAATAGCGCAAACGAGAGAAAAATTCATGGCAATGACAGCAAAAGTACCAGTAGATAAAACTAAAAAATAAGACAGTCTTCTAAATAAAATTTTTAGATTCATTTCAATTCATGTCAGCGTCACTAGCTTCTCTCGTTCGTAATCTCAAGTTTCTTCCCCATAGTCAAACTTTGAAGAAACACTATCCAAACTTAACGGATGAAATAATCACTCGCAAAGGAGTCTTTCCTTATGCGTATTTTAGCTCAATGTCTAAACTAAATGAAACAACCCTTCCTTCCATTGACAAATTCAAAAACGATTTGACGGGTGAAGATTGTCCAGTAGAGGACTATGAACATGCTCAAGAGGCATGGTTAAAATTTGATTGTAAAACGTTTGGCGATTATATGATCGCTTACTTAGAATTAGATGTCATTTTGCTGGCTGATGTCTTTCAGGAATTTCGACGAGTGGCATTAGAAGAAGACAAATTAGATCCTGTCCACTTTGTCAGTCTACCAGCCATGTCCTTTAAATCAGCCTTTAAAATGACTGGTGAGACCATTCATCTCTTACAAGACCCGGAGATGTATAATATATTTGAGCGCGGAATACGCGGTGGTCTCACATTTGTAAATAAACATCATATAAAATCTGAAACAGTAGGTGATGATCATATCCACCTAAAGTACTATGACCAAAATAATTTATATGGTAGTTCACTGTCTAAACCACTACCTCATTCCGAGTTTAGTTGGTTAAATCAAGATGAGCTTGAGTATTACTCCAACCCTTCAAACATACTGAATATTCCAGATGAAGGTGATTGGGGATATTATTTTGAAGTGGATTTGATTTATCCAAATAGCATTAAAAATAAAACTGCTGATTTCCCACTCGCACCTGAATCTGGCGAAGTGACTGAAGATATGTTTTCACCATTCATGTCACAATTTCATAATAACTTAACAGAGTGTGGACAGCCAAGGTACAAACCATGCCGCAAACTTTTACTCACCCAATATGATAAGAAAAATTATCTCGTACACTTCTGCATATTAAAATTCTATTTAGAAATGGGCATGCTTCTAAAGTCAGTTCACCGCATTATCAAATTTAGACAGAAAGCCTTCCTCAAACCCTACATAGATAGTAACAGTCAAAAACGTGCACTCGCCCAAAATAATTTTGAAAAGGATTTTTATAGATATAAGAATAACAGTCTATTCGGAAAGACCATGGAGGATGTTAGAAAACGTATGAACTACAAACTAGTCGTTGATGAACAAAAATATCACAAATTGACCTCATCACCTCTTTTCATTGATAGAGACATCATCGATGAGGATCTTGTAGGTGTTAAAATGATTAAATCAGCAGTTGAGTTGTGCAAACCCATCTATATTGGGCAAGCCGTTTTAGATTATTCCAAGCTTGAAATGTATCAACTCTTCTACAAAATATTAAAACCATGCCCTCTCGTAAAAGAGGTTCGCTTGCTGGGTGGTGATACAGATAGTTTCTTTTTAGGAATTACCACTCAAAAAGATTTAAATTTTAATGAAGTAGGTAAGTCATTAGAAAAATATTTCGACACATCTAACTACAATCCCACTCATCCACTCTATTCCATACAGAATAAAGCCAAACTTGGTTGTTTTAAGGATGAAACAGGAGGAAAGGAAATAGATGAAATGATTCTCCTCCGTCCTAAAATGTATTCCATGAAACTAAAAGAATGTGCAGATAGTATTAAGCGTGCTAAAGGTATATCAAAATCCATTGTTCATAAAATGAAACATCGGTCCTATAAGAAGGCCTATAAAAATAAAACTATAACGTTTGTCAATATGACAATCTTAAAATCTCAAGTTCATACTGTGAAAACGTACGCATTTAAGAAACGAGCACTTTCAGCATGGGAGGATAAGAGGTGTTGGATAGGACATAACACATCTCTTCCACATGGACATCCTGACACAAACATACCTCCACCCAAAAGAATAAAACTCACGCTACCACATTCAGGAGATGTATTGACATAATCAACTTTAACTCAGTATTTTGATGTTGCTTTTTGTAGATATACATGGTTGTTTTATGTATCGCATGAGATCGTTTCTTCCTTGTGAATATATGCCTACAGTCAGCCCATTCCCCCTATATCTGTGA
Organism: Prostheceraeus crozeri; assembly: GCA_907163375.1. NCBI lineage: Eukaryota > Metazoa > Platyhelminthes > Polycladida > Euryleptidae > Prostheceraeus > Prostheceraeus crozeri. The sequence goes on from CAJQUW010010550.1 coordinate 105,527, forward strand.
AAAGACTTTTCATATACATATTTTTATTTCAATAAACATATCACAATGACTTCACTTTGTTTTCCGAAACACTAAGGTTACGAGGGATTTAGTATCTTTCACGTGGATGCACTCTTGTAAACCATTGGTAATTTTGATAGCAATAGAGGGTATAGTTTGTTTGATGACGGGATGATAGAAAATAGATTCAAACATCTTCTCGACTATTCCATATGAAGCGTCTTTATCATGAATGAAATCACGTAAAATGTATTCTTTTTTCTCGCCAACAGAAATAGGTAAAATCAAATCACTTTGAATGTAAAGGTGCTGTTCATGTTTATCAAGTGTCATTGGTGTTTCTATACCAATCGTATGCGCAGCAGCAAACACTGTTTGTAGCATTGAAAAGCCAAAGAGTTTTTTCAAATTTTTACTCAATTGACATTGAATGTCATCACCCAGTTTCAGAACAACGCGTTGATTTTCAATTGAAAACGAAATGTGGTGTGTCTTTGCATCATATTTACTTTTGATCACATGCTTCAACTTCTGTTGTATATAAGGATTTACTACATGAATGAAGCTTTCAACTGTATGATATAGACGCGGCATTATATTGATAGCAACTTTAGATTCTTCATAAGACTGGTAAATTTTCTTGATGCGATCGCCATAGATGTCCACCCACCATTCATCATTAACTGAATCAGCTTTAGTGTGATATTCATGAGAAGCATACACCAGACCGCTTCCAATAATAGGGTTGGATGTCTTACAGAATGGCGCAAGGTTGGAGAGAAATAAACTGTAAGTTTGTCATTATATTTCTGAATAACCAACTTATTTTTGTCCGCCATAATTTTCTCTCCATACTTCTTACCCACAGTCTCATTCCATCGTTTTACTAACTCAATAAGTGATAAAGGTTGAACACCACGCTTTTTCAAAATGATGCGTTCTTCGCATTCTACAACATCTTCATCAAATATTTTAAATCTATAATGAAATTTGTTGATTCGATTTGAATAAACTTTTTTAACATTTGCAGTAGCAATTGACGTTAGATGTAGTCCATGACCAAAACCAAGATGTGGATAGAATTCACTATCCAACCTCAGCGTAAGACCTTTAGTAAAAGAATGAAAGCGGAGGAACTGTCTCCCACTCCAATGATAGATAGTAAACTCATACGCTTTCTGATTTTTATTCTTCATGATGGAAGTATTACCACTGTTGAATGCCTTAATAATTTTCTCATTCCCAAATGGCTCATAAGAATCTGATTTTATCTGAATCCATTCATAGTTCCACTTTCCATCTGATGTTAAATTGTATGGGAACTGAAATGCATTATTCATCGTTATTCCATCATGGGTGCGAGGAGTCAATATCATTTCTTCCAAATCATTCACATTCTGAATATTGCTATCATAGCAAATACTAGAAACGCCAACCTCCCATTCACCTTCTAAATGCAGTGGGCGATTTAATTCTACTCGATAGTCTGATGGTTTATTTTTGGGAAATTTTTTCATAGAAGCATTACTGGGCAAGTAGATTAGAAACGAGTCCTTATTTTCACTTTCCATATTATTCACATTGAAAAAATATATTAGCATACGTTTGCATTAACTCTTCATTCGGAAATGGAGTGTGATACTTGTCACAGCATCTTTATGAAAAGGAATCAACGCACCAGCATCGTCATAAATGGCAATATCAATTTGTGGGATGTAGTTTGATTTCAGCTTTGTATAATGCACTTTCTTGAAAGTATGCTCAGATAAAATACTGCAGCTTTTTGGCTGGTATGGTATCATTGCTAGCAATGGAGCTTCAACATCTCCCACACGTACATCTTCACCAATATTGGAATATATCTGAAAATAGTTAATACGACGCGATAGCGACATGTCTGCGCTAGCTTTGGTTACAGTACCACTTTTAAAGATATTTTGGTCAAAACCCAAAATGTCCATTAGAGTTTTATCCATAATTAGTTCAATACCTTTTCCACTTATAGTGAGAGACAAAGTACCTTCTTTTTCAGAAAATGAAATATGTTGGTCATTAATCACTTCATTTAAATAATCTACAACCAATTTAACTGAAGTAATAATGCGAGGCATCAACACTCTTGTTTCATGTAAGATACCACCTAAAGGCTCTACACACTTTCTGTATAAAGATACGGTCCATTCTGTATCAAATTGATTTGACCTTTCACATGGTAAATGTTGCATATCAGATTTTCCATGAACAGCTGCAGAACGATGTCGTAAGAACTGATGAAAATCTTTTGAACAAACTAATACTAGATCATCATCATTTAATTTACTTATTGCAATATGATTAGATGATTTAATATAAGTCAATGTTGCCACTTGCTTGCCATCAACTCGAAGGAGATAATTAAATTTCTTCAATAATGTTTCAGGAGTCATGTTTGTCTTTCTTGGCTTAATCACAATCTTCTTCACCAACGTCTTCTCATTTCTTGGAATAAGATCTACATAATAAGCTTCCTCTCGATATATTAACTGTTTATGGCCACTTATGTGGTAATTAACGTTAAAATTATCATAGCTTGTCAAGGCGCTAGCGAGGTAACCTAAATCATTTCTTAAACTTGGACTTAAACCAACAATCCAATCTTTCTCAACTACATGATGTACATAATTATAATCATCATTGTGCGGAGTAAATTGGACAATATGTTTACTCGCCTTATTCAAGAAATCATATATAAACTTTTTACATGATAAGAGATCTTTCTTTGGCCACTGTGGAATGTATACTCGGCACCCCTTTTCACATTGATAAGCAGCTGTACGCCTCATATTAATAGTCATCACCTCATGATCAAAAGTATAGACACAGTTGCTATAAACAAGTTGAGTGACACCCACTTCCCAATTCCCATTTAGCTGTTGTGCATGATCAATGGGAGTAGAAAAGAGTGCAGCTCGATTACTAGTAAATCTCTTTGTAGCCGCATTGCTAAGCAAAATATGATAAAACAACATTTTTATATTGCTAATCTGCAACTTTGCATAACATCATGAAGACTTGGATTTTGGACTCTCTACAATATATCAGAGTTGATCGTGATGGAAACGTACATTTCAACAATTCTCATGGTCATACATCAAGAGGAATTACATTAACATGGCGACAATTTGTCAACATCAATGATATCATGAGGGATTGGGAATATTTTGAAACATTAAGATTCATCTCCTTGGGTGATCAAGTTTGGCTTCAACGTCGCAACAATGAAATTCAAATCTGCCATTCTCATTCCGCAAACTGTTTCTCATTTCGCAAATACAATTGGGAGAAGTATAGAAGATATATACATCGCTCCATCATGACATTTATTCGTCGTGAGTTCATCGCCCTACTATGCAAATCTTAATCAGACATGACTACCACACATCATGAGTTGGAAATTAGATTCCCTACAACGTATTGAAACGGATCATGATCGAAACGTCTATTTCAAAGATTCAACTGGAAATGTGAGAAGAGAGTTTGCTTTATCTTATCGTCATTTTCAATCTCTACATCATATCATGAAGGACTTGAAATACTTCTATATGAAAAGACATTCACGTATTGGAAATCGCATCTGGCTGCGCGTCAACAATCGGCGAATTCAACTCTATCATTCCCAACTTCATACTAACTTCACATTTCATCAAGGTAGTTGGGAAAAGTATAAAAGGAAGGTACATCGCTCAATTTACTCATTCTTTCATCATGAAGCGCCATCACTACACCATCGTCAACATTCTCCGTCGCTTCAGACTCTACACCAAAATCGATCTCACAACATTACACCAACAGCTTCCAAACAGCAAGTATTACCCGGGCCGTCCTCAAATGTTAGTGGTGAAGATGAACAATTCACGGAATCTTCAACTCTTCCCAAATGGGACTGTACAGATTCTCGGCGCCCTTTCTCATTCATCGGCGCAGTCAATGCGCTTAGAGCTACAAAGACTACTACGTCGGATATGGAAGAGGGAGAGGTGTGTGATGTCGAATCTGACTGTGGACAATATGGTGATCTCTACTCAATTGAGTGACAGTCTATCATTTTTGAAGATTCGTACCAGCAGTTACAGTTTGTGTTATGAACCCGAACTTTTTCCTGCAGCTCTCATTAGTTGTTGGTTACCTGTGCATGTGGCAATCTTTCATAATAGTAAAGTGATCATTACTGGACTAAAATCTCATGTACAAGCAAATATGATCCTAGACTATCTCATTGAGTATGTACGTACCCAGCGGATTGTAAAATAAAAAACAATTTTTCCAACATGATGTTTTTATTTCAAATCATGATAGAACTTACAAATCATTTTTTCATTAGAGGATGGATTACATGAAAAGTTTTGAATAACAGATGCAAATCGAGATACATGTAAACGTCTTAAGATGAAGTACAGTACAAAAGCACCACACGTTGATGAAAGTGGATGTTGTAGTATGCGTTCATTTCGCTGATATTGACGCGTATGTTTTCTCAACCACTGCTGTGTTGGTATATTTGGAGGTTGAGCAAGAGAGTCAAATAGTTCACCACGTCGGTCTTCTCCAATAAAGATCGCTTTCCAATGCTCACCGCCTAAATTCTGTGAATGAGTGTTTAGCACAATAAAGATGGGATAGTGATTTACTGCAGGTGGTAAGGTATCGAGTGAATAGACATTATCGAAAGCTTTCAACGTCGCTTCGTCTGCATTACGCTGCACTTTAGTCTTAATATCGTCAGCAGTCAACCAACTCATTAACGATTATACTGAGGAATCACGTCACGATACTTTGTAATTTCAATATTTGAATCGAAAACTGCATAAATTAATACATTGATCGTCTCAGCTAGTGTTCTTTTGAACGTCAAATCCAAACGAATATTATGAGGCACGTTCGCTTGACGATAGGGTGCACTAATATCGCTGTCAGCAGTCAAATCAAATGCATAAATAGTATATCCACTCTTAAACTCTTTCATAGTAAGTCCGTTGGTGTCATCCGTATTGTAAAAGCCAAAGACATCCATAAAATCAACATAACTGCGCATAAATTGATCCGAAGCAAAATCTGGTTTGTAGGGTGGACCAGGATGACTCACACCATTTACACGTAAAGCAATTTCACTTAACTGATTGTGTTTAAAATTGAAAGGATTCTTCTTTATATTACCATTAAATGCATCATTTTCAACCATTGCCACCATGAGGAGCTTCGGTGCTTCCGATGGAAAGAGGCCATCTTTCATGAAACTCTTTTGATCTTTCGGAATTGTAAAGGTGAGAAGCTTTGTATGCTGAACGGGGTAAATGGCATTTTGGCGGTTAAGGCCTTCAGCATGCCCTCTAATGACACTTGGATTCGGTACTACTCGACGAATGTAAAGTGCAATATCTTCCACATGAATTCTAAAATTGTCAACTTTACCAAATGCATTCAGCGCAAATTCAGGCTTATTCAATGTCAGCTTGAGTCGCATGCTGGTATTACAGAGTAAAAACTTTGACTGTCTAAAGAAGTCTAAATTCAGCGGACCATATAGCTGACATACTCTACTATCTTTAATCATAGCAGATCGCTTTACAAAGCCACTGTTTGTTTCAACATCAAATTTTCCTGCTTCATCTCTGTACCATCCCATGGCTTCCATATGACTTTTTTGTGCTGCTGGATGAAACTGTGATACATGATTGAAATATGATTTATAGGGATAATCGCTTTGACCACCTTCCACCTGCTGCTCTCCAATCGTTAGAGAAACATCGCGAAGTAATGTAGTCAATGGTAAATTGTTCAGTCCAACTTTATGTGCATCGTCAATAGCAGTTCCATCTGCTTGCTGAATTCTAAACCTCAAATAAACCATCGCATAACTCAAATCTATGTAGTCATCACTACCACCAGGAATAACAAATTCAATGGGGCCAGCATTCTCAGCTGTTCGAGGATGATAATCTACAATACTTGAACTAAGAATATCTGTCTGTATGGCTTGTTGATCGAACAAACAAAAACCGGAAGTTTTACACTCCATGATTAGAAGTTATAGCAGCGTCGTCGTTTAGCGCCTGATGAATGATTAGAGCCTCTACGACGTTTGCGTGAATGCCTTTTGACTGAAGATCGCACCTTACCAGCTCCGCGATGTTTCCTCCTTCCTTTTTTCATTCGTTTAGGTGATTTCTTTCCTTGAGTAACACCAGCAATGGTCTGCTTCAATGTTTTTAAACCGCGTTCCTTCCCACGATTCAACAAACTGCTCTTAAAACTTCTACCTCTGGAAAGATCACTAGCAACATCACCAGCAAAGCCAACGGCATTACTTAAAACATTTCGTTTTAAAGATCTACCGACATTGGATATGAGAGGTGCTACAACAGATTTCAGTGCACCAAGTATGCTACCTCCACGTTGGCCGCGAGCACCGATGTAAATTTGTCCTCCACCACTTACGTAGGAGGGTCGTGAATAAAATGAGGCAGTTGGATTCATAGCTCAAACCCTAAACATTGTTAGTTACAACTTTGCATGAATCACTGTCGATCACTTAGATGAAAGATGTCGGCACGACGCATCCAAGAGTTCATACTTGAAGGATAACCAGTCCATTTAACAAGACACCATTCTTCACCTTGCCGTTTTTTACATCGAATGATTTTCTCTACCAAATATGTTTCACTTTCAGTGACTACCTCAATCTCATCGCGGTAAAAGCTACCCTCAATTTCTTCATTATCGTAATCTTTCAACTTGTAGGTGGTCGGAGAGTCTTTTTGATTAATCCTTGATACTGTAAATACCTCCTCTGTCCAATTCGGGAGGTACCCTTTAGCAAGAACACTTTTCACTTTTGAGATACGAACTTTATCGCCAATTTTCACATCACTTTTCACATGAGTGCGTTTACGTTGGAATGATTCGCGCACTTTATCTACATTGTCAGCATTTACATCTACTGGTCTGAGTCCAATAGAACGATGGATAGAGTGATTGTAGGCATGGAGTGTATCTTGTAGAACCTTTGTCCAATTTTGTGTCAAGTTGGCGGTAAAATGTCGCCACAAGCGATTTTTTAATGTGCGATTAAAACGTTCAACGAGTGCAGCTTTATAAGCGCTCTTTACACTAAACAACTCAATGTCATGCCTCTCAAATAATCTTGTGATTATTCTTGTGAATAATCTTGTCATGCTGATTTTCAAACTCTTTTCCTTGATCACTCTGAAATCTTTTTGGAATGCGACCTTCTCGAAAAATTGTTTGGAATGCTTTTGCTACTCCTTTCCCTTCTTTAATTTTTAAAGGTTGAGCCCACGCATAACGCGAGAAAATATCAATGACGGTTAAAATAAAATTATTGCCCGAGTTATGTTTTGAAATGGAGGCAACATCACACAAATCTGCTTGCCACTGTTCATCGATGTCATGAACAATATAATGGCGGGTGCGGTACTTCTTTTTCGCTTGTTTGTGGAGTGTATAGGTAGCCTGACCCTTTAACCATCGTTTCACTTGTGATTGTGGAAGACCACTCGCTTTTGATAATTTCTTGATAGATGCAAATCCTGCCGGATGTTTTACATCATAATAGATTGACTTCAAACGTTCAGTCGATGACGGCTGACTCTTTTTCCTCCTTCTCATCTTTTTGTTTTCTTCCCTTTCTACATTTACAACAACTGCAGCATTTAGCTTTAGCGGTTTTGCGATCGTGTTCACATTGCTTAGGGGTTTCATTATGAGAGCTGGCGCAGCAAGTGCAAGTGACAACGACATTCACCTCTGGCGGCTCATTACATGGCAAGCAACACATCTGCTTCATATTAATAGTCTGAGAACATGTATTTCCTAGGAGGAGCTGTTTTACGTTTTCCTTTTACCAGTTTTAGTGGTGATGTAGATCTACGTCGAGTTCTTCCTCTTGTTTGCTTAGTGAGTGTGGGAGGGGATGTAGCAGGTGACGCCTTAAACCAATTTGTTGGCATTTTCATCGCCTGAAGCATTGGAGTAGTAGCCACTGTTGAATCAAGTTCTTTCAATGTCTCATTATTCAAAGCAAATTTTGGTACATTATGCTTTTTCAATAGTTTAAGAAAGTATGTCCAACCAGGTGGAACATAGCCCTGACGGCGCTTTCTACGTGTCGCATACTGAATCAAGTCTTCATAACGTGAAGCATCAATCACTTTATTTTCATCTGTAATGATTTCTCCTCTATCATTTACATTGAGATGGGGTTCAATACTGTTGAAAAGAGATATGGCATGTGCGCGAGATGCTAAAGGTGTAGCAGTCGATACAGAGTCACGCATCTTATTCTTCAAGTTTTTCAATTGCTCAACAGTTTCCGATTGTAATAATACAGCACGATGTGGATCTTTGATGTGAACATTTTGCTGATAATCTATTTCTTTCCTATACATTTGATTTGCAAGAGGTTGCTTTACTTGCTGCATGGCAGTCAATTGTACATATTCATCCTGAGGAATAACAATCATGCGAGAATAAGAACTCATAGTTTGTAGATAATCATGGGAGTTTTCAAAATATCACTTCGAAATCTAAATTCTTCCGGACACTCTTGCGTAAAGTCAATGAATAAGTAACCGTATGGTTTTTCAGTAGCTGCTTGAAAAATTTCAATTAAGGCTTTTGATCCTCTGGGTGCAACTTGTCGCGCTAAAATTTCAAATTGACTTTTATCTCGCGGATTCTTGAAAATAGCATAATAGTGTGTATTCAGGTTTCGTGTACGAGCTTCTTTTCCATCAGGAAACAAATTTTGTGTGATATAGATGATAAAGCACCTTTTATGGTGTGCTGCGCGAGTGAACATATCTGTAACATCTTTTGAATTCTTACTTTCTTTTAATAAATCATCCAATACAACAACATCATTAGACTGAAGTTTATCCACTGGAATAATTCCTTCATGTCGAATAAAGTTGCGACTTTGCAATTCCTGAAACAGCGACGGTTGATAAATACCATAACACCAAATCACTCGATTGATAGGTTCCTTAAACAACTCCCTTCTTTTATCCAATAAATTCAGCGTGAAAACAGTTTTACCTGCATGAGATGGACCTGATACAGTCAGAACTTTATCACATTGAAGTCTGAAATCCATTTTATCACTTTGAGATTCAACATTTGCATAATTAACGCTTAGAGCCAAAGATATTACCCAATAGGTTGCCCACGGCAGGAGCTATCATTGGAAGTATTGCTGAAAGGAAACCGCCCTTTTGTGTTAGAGTTTTCCTCTTTCTTTGAAGGGTGACTTTAGGATTGGAGATGAAACGCAATTTCGTAGCATATCGCTTAAGTAACTTTCGTTGTTTTGGCGCTAATTTCTTCGTCCTCAACTTCCTCACTTGAGAAATAATTTCACAAATGAATTTATCGTTAGCATGTCGTATAGCATTGTATCGCTGATTTGCTTTCATTCGTCGGAGAGCTTGAATGGCTGAAGAAAACTTTTGACTTTTACGTTTCGCCATTTTACGTTTCGCCATTTTCCGTGTTAGTCTTTGCTAAAACCTATCTTTACCACATTTGCATAGGTACTAACTATTGCGACATAAGTGACACTCGAAATGAGCAATATCACAGTGGTTACATTGGCAAAGTTGAATGCAATTACGTATGAAACAGCGTTGACAAAAAGCATGCTTACATCTCTTGAAGATGCGCTTTTCATTTCCATCCTTTCGCTTACATACATCGCAACACATAGTTTCACCGTTACTGATGTCTATAGCAAGTCTTTTTGAAGATATGAATTTGCTAGCCTTTTCTAAATAATAGACGCATGTACAGAAGGAATATACTTCGAGAGTGAGCAGACATAGCTCGAAAACCAGTTGTGCTACAATCAAGTACCACTGCATTTTCAATTTTTCTTTATGGAAAGTTGAATGTGAATATCTGAAATCGCTTCAATCACTAGACTGCTACCATGATGGTTAAATGCGTTAAGACGTTCAGCAATTTTTATCATATGTCTTTTAAAAAATTCTTGGGGGTGATCTACCACTTCCATTGAGTAAGAAGCAAAATGGAAAGAGCGACTTTCCACCTCTTGCTTTCCAAAATGACTAAACTTAATTTTCGCAACTAATCGCGCCATGATAATGCTATCAGAGAATGTATTCATTAATTCTAGAAAAAGAGTGCTAGCATCATCGACCACTGCTTCGATGTCGGTCTCATCTTTATGAAATTTTATCACATAATCTTGAACAGCTCCTTTTAAACTTTGCCTATGAAAACGTAATGTTCCGCAGTCGTTTGAGAAAGACATGATCGCCCTTTATCTAACCCATCCATTGCATGAAAACAACAACTCTTCTCATAGTAACATTTATTGAATAACGGTAACAAGCATGCATTATAAATCAATGGTTTGAAAGAGATAAAATAGATACAGCTGATAACTATCATACAGCGAGCAATGATAACCATACAGGACTTTGGCAGTGTTGAGGTAAGGAGGAAAGAAGCATTGGTTATGAACGTAGCTACTACAACGAACAGACAAAATAGGAACACACAAATCCTTAAAACGTTTCGTGACTTCATGATAATGTTGATTCACTCTACTATCCCAAGGCGGGAGCAAAATATCATCAATGATTAGATTTGGAAATACTTTCCTCTCCTTACCAGGATTATTACAAAAGATGCGTATAACATTGAAAGCAGCTAACCATCGTTTAAAGTCAATAAGAAGAGCACTTTCACAAGAAAAGCCATAGTCTTGCAAATATTTCAGATTAAGTCCATGAATGTGTTTTCTCGCCCATTGATCAACATTGGGATCGCAGTTGCCATGTTGATGATAGACACTAACAATCTGATATGTCCAATTGTTCATAGCAATAGCACTGAGCTCCTGGACAGGTTCACCCTCACAATCCATAAAAATGATGATAGAAGCCTAAAACGGAAATTTACACATCTAAGGAAACGATCTATAACATATTACAAAATGAAGAATTACATCGATGCTTTTCACGACAAAATACACAAATGATATGATGGCAACGAAGAAGTAAAATGTATCTAATAAGACCACGTCTACGACACTCAAAGCACATAAGCGAATTGTCATAGGGTAGAGTTAGGAAAGGACTAGCAATTCTCCTTCTTTGATTTGCGTTTTGATGTAGCATTCTTCTCCGACTTGCGCTTCGTACCACTGCTGTTAAGGATTTGATCAATTATGTCGTCCACGTTGGGTGGTTTCGGAATATATAGGATGGATTCCATATGCATGGAGAGAGAGGCTATTTTATTATCCTTGTGTCGACCATAATATAGCCCATTCACTTTGAAAAGGATATCCCAAGTACCTTCTCCGAGCTCATCACATCTGATGGGTATTGAATGATCTCCATCCTTCTTATAGTAAGTACACCAATGTGATACCGGTAGGCAAATGTGATTACCATCCCAAATCTTTCTATAGGGAGTATCCTTGTCATCTCTAGCCTTCCACTCTTGAGCAAGAGGAGTAGGAATGTCCATATTTAATGTCACGTACTCCTCAATAACATCAAGTTGGTGGCGAATGTACGGACTCACGGGGATCAGTATGTAGTCCCCATACTGATTGTGCATTATCTTGACATCCGTGGAAGGGAGCATTCCCGTTTGGAGTACTACGCTATGATCATCATAACGCAAGGCTTGTTTAAATTTACGCTGTAGCGGTGTAGGATTATGTACCTTGGTTGTTTCTTCCACTGGCCTCAGTTGTAGATGATCTGACCGTAGCGAACCTTGTAACGTTTGACCGCCATTTTGTCCTACTAGTGCAGCAGATGGAGTAGATGCCTGAAAATGAAAAAAGATTGTATTAAGTTTACGTTCAAGGGAGGAGAGGGAGGGAAGTAGCGACTTACCATTTTAGTTGGATAATAGAACAGGGAACTAGGGAGAGAGAAAATGTGCGTCCGTCACTCGTGTGATTCAACGATGAAATGATTCTCACTGTGGAAGGCTCGCTATTTATAAAGAAATGCTTGATTCTCATTGGATGATGATCCTCATTGGATAATAACATCAAGCTGATTCCAAATCTGAAATCCGTTTTCCAATCCGATGCTTCGTTTGGGCGCTACACACCAAAACGTCCCAAATTCTAACTCTGTCGTTTTTCGCCAATGTTCCAAAATCTTAAATGGCATCTCACATCTAAACGAAGACAGATAGGAACAAGCCGATTCTTTCACTGAATTTGTCTCACTCTTAGCTTTCAAACGAGCTATCGCACGACAAAATCCGTCCACTGGAAGCCAAAATCGAAGCAAGCTGTCCAGGGGGGGGGGACGTCAGCCGAAAATTTTTTCTCTCCGATTGACTTGAAACTGACCCTACCGATGCAGAATTTCACGCTGAATCCGAATCTGACCTCCGTTTTCTCATCCGATGCTTCGTTTTAACGCCACACACCAAAACGTCTCAAATTCTAACTCTGTCGTTTTTCGAAAAATGTTGAAAATTTTTTCTCACCGATTGACTTGAAACTCACCCTACCGATGCAGAATTTCACGCTGAATACGAATCCGACCTCCGTTTTCTCATCCGACCACTCCTTCCACTCGAAACAACCCATTTTACAACCCAACATTCAGCAGATTGCACGAAAAACATCACACACTATAGCCTCAAGACTAATCCTGGCGGTCGCCCACGTCAACCAGGCGGTCGGACCAACTCACCCGAGTCTCACACTCTGTCGTTGCAGAGGGGGGGGGGACGTCAGCGAACATGTTGTGAACGTGGACCCACCTGGCCGGCACACCACGACAGACCACAACCTCTGTCGTTCCAGAGGGGGGGGACTCAGACCCGAAGCACCACGGCGGCCGACCACGACACTCTGCCGTGCCAGAGGGGGGGGGACGTCAGCGATGGCGGCCATCTTGCGCTATCCAGAAGTGGAGTTTTACTTACTACTGATGCTAAACGACTTTCAATGGACAGTCCAATCCAACAAAGCGTACAACCATCTCATGAATCAACTCTTACATGGTCAAGTTTTGCGACCTTTCACGCTGGGACGTTCAACAGAGTTGATGGTGGATGCTTCCGAATACGCCTTGGGAGCTGTATTATATCAAGAAGGACAGCCAGTCATTTGCGTGTCGAGAAAGCTGAACACCGCCGAGCTAAGTTACAGCCAGACGATGAAGGAAGCCTTAGCCATCCACTGGGCAGTTCAAAGGTTACACAAATATCTCTACGGTCAGCGTTTCACGATCGTCACCGACCACCAGGCTCTCAGCTACATTTTTGACAGTCATGCGTCAATAAACAAGGCAACCTCCCGAATGTTGCAGAGATGGGCTTTGAACTTGAGCGGCTACTCGTACAGCATAAGGCATCAACCCGGAACGAAGATACCTAACGCCGATTACCTTTCCAGACACTCTGGTTTTGAAGAACCACCTTCAGAAACCGTTAACTTCGTACACAGCCTGCCAGTATCAAGAAACAGCCTGATTCAGGAAACTTCTGCATTCTACGGTCCTGTCATCGCTGCACTAAAAGGAGGATGGTCTTTGTCTGCCAAACGACGATTTCCTGTACTTCACGCGAATCGTGAATATTTGCACATTACTGCAGATGGCGTCATCGTTTTTCAAGAAAGACCTGTCATACCTCCAATTCTACGCCAAAGCTTCCTTGAGCATCTGCATTCGTCTCACTTGGGGAGAGACAAGATGGTTCCCTATCTCGTCTTGTATGTTGGTGGCCGAAGATAAATGCTGATATCCGAATCTTCGTCAAGTACTGTCAACGATGTGCAAGAAAACCAAGGACTCATACCAACAACGTACCTTGGCCATTACCGTTCCAACCTATGCAGCGCTTGCATGCCGATTATTGCGGACCATTTTTGGGTACCTATTATGCGCTCATATTGGAGGACGCCTATTCCAAATTCCCCGAAGTTTTCTTAACAACGACAGCAATTGCAGAGTTTACCCGGAAGGCGTTGCAAAGTTTCTTCGCGAGGGAAGGTATCGCTCAGGTACTAGTCACGGACAACGGCACACATTTTGTATCTTCGGACTTGCAAGCCTGGCTCCGCTCCATTGGCTGTCATCCCATTCAAACGGCACCCAGACATCCGCAATCCAACGGCCTCGCTGAGAATTTTGTGCGTACTTTAAAGCAAGCAATCAAGGCGGTTTCACCAACTACCTTCAAGAACCTCGTCCAAACAATCGACACCTTCCTCCTGCATTACCGAAATGCGAGACACTCTACCACTGCTAAGCCTCCGGCTCTACTTTTCAAAGGGAGACTTTTAAGGATGAATAGAATGGATACCACTGAAATTCAGTTCTATCGAGGTAATACTTCTCGAGTTTGCGAGGGCATTATTATTAATAAATTAGGAGATCAGATGTTCAATATAATTGATAGTTCAGACGGTTCTGTCCACAGACGTCATAGAGATGAAATCACCATTTCCTCCTCACATCAACATACTTCTTCCGATCTTCCCTCTTTGGAGCCAAGTCATAATTCCCATACACCACAAACACACACAGATGCTGATATGCGTGATGACCCTCCTGCTGACGAGCCGAATCAAGCCGAACTTCCAATTGATCATCCAACTCCTGCTGCCTCCATGGATCTTTCTGCAACTTCTCCATCCGCTGGTGACTCGACTACTGCTGAGCCTTCTACTGCGACTCCAACTCCAAGACGAAGCACTAGGATCCAAAGACGTCCTGGCCGATACAAGGACTTCATTTGTGACGGGGAGGAGTTGTAACAGGCGCTTACCAATTCATCCACGTTTCGAATCGAAACTAAATTCGAACTTCGCGCAAGAAATCAGCTGTGCCGTGGTTATCAAAGTTTACCACTAATATTTTGTGTATGACTTCATTTTCTACAATAAAGTGTTTCTGCCGCAAAATATTTGTAATTGGATTTTGTTGTTTAAATAACCTAAAGTGAGCGCTTTAGAGCTGACAATAATGAGACCTCACATTTTGCTATATAAACGCGGTATTTCATTCAATAAATCATCAATTGGAATACCTAGTTGTTTTACTTGATTTAAACAACGGACTACTACGGTAATGCATCTGACTCGAACACCAGATTCGGTAGGATTCCATTATTTGTTTTACGTGATTGATGTGACGCTATGTTTAGTACTGTAGATGAGCTCATAATCACTTCTTCCGTCCGAAGGGAATATGCTGAAAAGATGACAGTCGTCAGGCAAGGTAGACCAACACCTGATATAAAAACTCATAGTGGAAGAAATAAGGAATATGCAAAACATTTTACTTCATCAATATTTCAGACGTGTGAAACGTAATAAACTCTTTTGTTGGCCTTAATTGGCTCCTTTTTTATCGAGAAAATGCAGTCTGGACAGAGAGAGGGTAGTGGTCTGCGCTCCATGAGTAAGGCGATGAAGCGACGTGAATCAGCTTCTCATGTGCACATTCACTTGGCCTTAAAATGTTTTGGAAACAGGGTCGGTCGAATTGGTGGTAAAAATTCATCTTTGAGGAAGATTAATGTTGTAACATAAAAAAATGCCCGGTATAGAAATAGTATTCCAATGCCGAGAGAAGGCCTATGGTCTGGGAGCACGCTACGCCACTGCGGTAATGATATACCGAGATTCTGTTGTTGTGCGACGAAATGCTCAACATTTTTGACTCCGCTTTTAAGCCACTTACGCAAAAGTGAGAGAAACACTAAAATTCGGAATCTCCTTAATCAAAATCACATTGGTTTTTTTCTTTGTAATGCTCAATCAATGTTTTACAAATTAGATGAGCTTTGGGGCTTGATAGTAGCGCTGAAACCAGTTTTTATTTGCGTAACAGAGACATGGTTAACTCCAGACATTGAAAACGAGATTATATCTATAGATGGCTATGATATCTTTCGTAATGATCGGCGTGACGATGCTTCTGATAACCGTCGAGGTGGCGCCACACTCATCTATGCTACCTCATCCATTTCATCTGTTAGTGTTCCATCTGATTTTGTGAAACCTGTGGGTATTGAATGGAATTTAATAAAGTTTACAGACCCAGTTACAAGCACGCTGTAGCATCTTGTTATATACATTCCACCAGGTCTAAAGACAGAAGTTTTTGTGTTATTCAAGGATTATATTATTGATGCATTTGACTTTTTACTCAATTGTACTCCAAACGCTGAGTTATTTGTTTGTAAAGACCTCAACAGGTGCGACTTTTGTTTTCTTGAACAGCAGTTCAATATTTCTAATATTGTGAATGTACCTACTTTTGGAAACACTACACTTGATAAGTCTTTCTGTAATGTAAGTCTTTCTAGCGGTTTTGAAATTTTGATTGCTCCACCACTTCGTTTTGCCATCTATATAAAATTGTAATAGTTTCAAGAAATGTAAATACACTATGTAAAGACATGCATGTTCAGAAAGTATTTGACTTTAGGAGTTCACACATTGCTGCGTTTTCTAAAGCTCTCGAGTCTTCAGATTGGTCTTAAGTTCTTGATTCCTCTGACATAGAAAATGGTGTGAAACATTTTTCCGATGCTTTTTATGAAGCATTGTCGGAAATACCTGTCTCTTTTGTTAAATTCACCTCCAAAACAAAGCCATGGATAACACCAGTTATACTTCACTTAATCAATAAAAATTGGCGTTCATATCGGAACGGTAATTTCGTCCTCTGTCGTCACTATAAAGCAAAGGTCACAAGTGAAATTATAAAATCAAAGAAAATCTGCAGTTCGAAGATGTGCAAGACGTTCAAAGGTGTTTGGTCGGTAGTCAATGATGTACGTGGGAAAAATCCAACAAATCGTCTGACAGAGTACTTGCTTTGTTTCCTAATGCTGCTGAAGCTGTAGAATCGATCAATCTGCTATTTTCAAAATATTTTGTTAACAGTGACTGTTTTCCTGTGCTTAATGTTGATGATTCTGAATCAAATTACTCTCTGTACTAGTGATGAAGTATACTCTTTGTTAAGCACATTACACACAGACAGGGCACCAGGTAGTGATTGTATTCATCCGATGCTTCTTAAAGCCTCAGCTTCTGTTATATGTGTGCCATTGTCGGCCCTTTTTAATTTGTCTTTTCGAAGTGGCCGCGTTCCTAGTGTTTGGAAGATTGCTCATGTATGCTCGGTGCCAAAGCATCACCCGTCCGGGCAAACAGCTTGCGACCAATATCGCTTCTTCCAATTGTTGGTAAGGTCTGCGGAAATGTCATTTTGAGAAATTACCGAAACTCAGTCATAGAATGTTGTGATCGTTCTCAATTTGCTTACAGACCTCGTTCATCAATCGTATGTGCCCTCGTTACAATCCACGATACTGTACTCAAGGTTTTAGAATTTCCTGAAGTAGCAGCTGTTCGAATTTTGAATTTTGATATGAGTCAGGCATTTGACTGTTTGACTGTGATCCGCATAAAATATTGCTGAAATGTCTCAGCAGTTTTTCGATTCCTCACCGAAATAAATTGGATCAACAGCTATTTATGCAATCGCCAACAGCGAGTTAAATTGGGAGAAGTGTTAAGTTCCCTGGCGAGTGTTTCCAGTGGCCTTCCACAACGATCACTGCTAGGGCCTTTTCTATTTTCTTTGTACATCGAGTTACAGACAACTAAATGCGAGTGCAAATCTTGTAAAATATGCCGACGATGTAACACTTATAATTCATATTTTCAAAAATGTAGCAAACGATCTGTCACTTTTTTCTAGCGAAGTCTTGTATGTTAATCTAGGTGTTCAAACTATAGAATGCTTATAAATGAAGACAAAACAAAAGTTCTCGATATCAACTTTTCTGCTTCACGTTGCAGCGAGTCAATGATTTTGAAACTGTTGTTTGTCTTAAGATTTTGGGACTTATTTTCAACAGCAATCTGAATTGGTCAGATCATTTTGCATGTGTGTCATCAAATGTGTCAAAACGCCTTTACGTTTTACGTGTTCTTCGTAGCTCATTCTTGTGTTTAATTCCGTCATACGTTCAGCAATTGATTATGTGTCTCCTGTTTTCCTTAATCCAGGTATTGTCCAGAGCTCAGAGCTCGAGTTGCTGTGTAAAAGTGCTTTTCGCATAAATCATGGTGTTAATTTTGATACTTGTGATGAGTGCTCTATGTTCCATATGTGCCAACGTCGGAGAGAACTTTCCATGCGCCTGTTTCACTAAGCACTGAACGATTCGAATTGTATCCTGCATCGACTCCTTCCTCCTTCATCACAACCCAGTAAAAGACTGATTCTTCCTCACGTAAAAACCATGCGAAGACTAAATGGATCTGTGTTATCCTGTTCCATGTGCTATAACAATTCGACTAGACTTTTCACTTCATTGACTTATGTATGTATGATGTACACGTTTGTTCTATCAATCTCCCCGATTTCCATTGGAGATTTCTTGTATTATCTTTTTGTTTTCGAAATAAACGCTTATTATTATTAATAGAAATGAAGCCCGCTGACTTCCTTTCTTGGGTTGCACGGCGGTACGACGACAGCGACTTCCAGACAGATAGGGGTTGAGGCCGATCCGAGCTATGAGGAATCGAAGATATTGAGTCGAAGACATAGTCGAAGACTATGGAATACTTAAAAAAAATAAAATAAATGTTCCTTGTTTATGCTCGGAAGCACATTCGGTGAAACATCGCTTTCCATGTGGCCGAGTTCCATTTATCCCACTCATTCTTTTTGTGCTGAGTGTTTAGCATGCTGCAGCCATCAACCTTCTCAGTTCTTTACGATAAATGATAGAGTTGAGTGTCTTGCTGTATCGTGGTCGATTGAATCAACAGAAGACCGTCATAAATAAAAATTCCTTATGAAATCTTTGGTGCTATCTCAAATCGAATAGTATGACACTTCCGGACACTCACGATCTCAAAAGTAGCATTGCTTTGTATCTCATGAATTCATGGCATCTCATAACTGTCCAACGATCCATTTTTTCGGAAGTTCGGGGCAGGGGCGTCACTCAGCGTTTTGTTAATTAGCAAACTTTCTACATGCCACTGTGTAAAGTAATTTGACCGGCTAGATACGGGCACGCAGGTGGCTAGCTGCAATTTGTGCATTTAGCTTTTCATCATTTGATGGTGGTAATTTAAATGAAAGACAAATGGACTACATGTCATATAGCCAGTTGAGTCTTAACACTTGACAAGGCGAAACTGAAAGATGTGTTGAATTATAGGAATTTTCTCAATTTTTGTGCGCCGAAAGACTAATTAACATCCTTTCATAAGCATAAAATGATACACTTTAATTGCAAACAGCTTTTCATCCATCAGTTATATTTCATCAATAAAAAGCGTTTCAAAATACGGTATATGCTGTTGACACTTTTTGCGTAGTCAACTATAATCACAGATAAAGTTGTTCACGGATAACATGTCATTTTTCGTAACCACAACAATACTATGGAAATTCGTATATGATGAGAAAATGTAAATGACAAGCTGTGACTTAAAAGTCTCAAGCGAAAAACCTATAGCGCATCAATTCCATGATTAAGAGAGTAAGATGAAAGTCAACATTGCGCCGGTCGACCCGAACCGGTTCAAGCTACACGTATGTCACGAAGAAACCAGGCTATGTAGACCTGTTGTTCTAGCCAACTGACGTTACATATTTAAGAGTCTATACATCGGCTGAATCATGCAACTGTCAGAAAATAACTCTTCGTATCAATCAGATATTGATGAAACTTCGATTGCCCTCATTCCATCTTTGTTAAGCAAACACCTGTTTTTGCTGCAAAACAATAACACTGATAATGTGTCTTTCACAGTAATGGAACCGAATGAATTTCAATTAATCTAAATGAATTGTCCAATTTGTTATATTTTCTTTTATGAGTGACATAAAAGCATTAGCGACAAAATCATTATTATTGCAATTTCATTATCTCACAGAGCCAGCATAACTTTGAAAGAGTCGGTTGAAATGTGGCATCATAATTGATTCAAGATTTTAATGCCCATTTCAACTTGTAATCTGTATTAACTCTCTTTGTAACTTCCATTAAGCAGCACTGCCTTTAATTTTATTGTGTAGATTCTCATCATGCCAAAAAAGCTCAGTTAAAAGAAGCGATTTTTGTTAAAATTGTTGTCAGAAATTGATTAATTAATATCAACATTAATTATTGAAATCAATAACGATACCATAAATTTGACAATGTTGGTGTCCAATTTGTTCAACTCTATGTGATTTCCTGCGAATCATCCTGTAGAATTTTGTATGCTATCCTGCAAGTTACGGAAGTCCTCTTTGGATTTCCCTTTTTTATGCTTCATTAGCAGCGAAAGTCATTAGGAAATTAGGACAAGGCTTATTAGAGATATCTCTAGCAAGCCATGATTCGGGTTTTAAAATCTCGACTTCTTACGATCCCGGGATTAGCAAATGCAATGTATGAAAGCGACTACAATATGGGCTATAAATTATAATAGCAATGCACTTTCTATAGGCCCTCGTTGGTACTCAATTTTTAGACCAGTTTTTGAGCCATGCACTACACAAATTTTGACATCGTGTGGCCCTAGGGTTGAATTTAGACGACTGATGAATAAGTTTTCTTTTCACAGGCATAAGCTATGGCAGTAAGTCGATCAAAGTGTATATTCCCGATGTATCATTGGGATATCAGAATTTCATTAGGAAATACAGAGCATTTCCATAAAATTGAATCACCATCCTTTTTGTTTTAAATTGATGTGGTGATCCGGTTTCTATGAATCAATCTGTAGCAGACCACCAACGGCACAGCAACATGATTGTGTTGTGCTCCTGTACCAAAGATATAGGAATATCAGGAAGTCTATGATAGTGTTTTATGTATCATGATGCAACTGCTAATTTGAATTTGATTTAAGAACTCTTAATAAGTCCTCAATTTTGAACAATTTACTAATACATGCATTCGCTGTTGCTACATCCGGTGACAAAAATCTTAATTTGTGAATCGAAGTGACATCGACAAATACAACGCGATCTTTTTCTGAAATACTGAACAAATATTCAGAGTGCTTTGGAAACACACTGGGTTAGGCTATGTGTTGGTCCCTGTGTCCTGCAGTACAACTTCTTTCAAAGACAGTGGAAGAATAGTCTTTGATTTCCTTAAGCCACATCAAAAAACAGATCACCAATGCTGGATTGCTGCTCAGTCACTCGAAATGTAAGGAAATTTCACCGACGAAATTCAGTATTCTATCCATCCAAGTGTATACACATCAACAATCACTAACCCTTCCCCTGAAGATTAAAAGTCCATTCACGGACGCGGTGCGCCGTCACGCTTCATTTTTGTTCAGAACCTCAATAAACCTATAAGACAGTTCACACAGAGACGCGCGGGACGGCGCCTTCGGCAAGTCGTTTTTCTGAACTGTTAACTGGTCTCTCGCAGACAATACATCATGAGTTGTCTGAAAAATGTTATTTCAAAAAGTAAACTTACAGCTGTCTGTCACAGCATAATAGTTTCCTCAATTTTATACACATCTGCTTTTCGACATATCTCAATGTTTTTGGTAGCTATTACATGAATTCTCACTTAATCATTTGTGGTGATGAATGTTCTTGACGTCTTTTTCCTTGCTCTCTGATAAGTTTTAGACTGCTGATTTGAAAGTTTTGAAGATATGTGAATTCTCTGCTCGGCACCCACTGCATGATTTTGAACCAGTCTGCCAGTTTAGGACATGAACACATCGGTTATAACCAACTTGTTGACATTTGCTCGTGGTGTCGTCTTCAGTATAATAATGGTCTTTGTAAGATGCCTCTTTCTACTATCATAAGGGTGATCTCTTGCACTGCATTGCATGAAATTTCTACACGGATGTATAGGCATGTAAATAATGGCAATGGTATTGATAAATAGATGTATTAAACTTATTGATAAAATTTCAAAACTTGCAACGTTAATGTTTCAAGGAATTGAATTTCCAAAAAATCAGTGTTACAGATATGTTCTGCACGGATATTTCGAAACACCGTCGCGACGAAATTAAGTGAAATTCTATATGAGATGATCAGTCAGTTTGAAATTTAATTTGATAGTCTGTCTGAAGATACCATAATTCATTAGAATGTTTTCGATGATAATTCTGTCATAATGAATCAAGTTCAAACTATGCGTGAGCTACGATGATATTCCTTACGCTTATTCATTTGAAGGAAAATAAAATTTCCTTTCTTCGATATAGTTAGTGTTATTCAATTATCATCTCATGTCGCCGAATTCGAAGTCGCTGCAGTCTAAATCCAGTCAGTTGCTCATGTCATAAACAGAGCTCTAAAAGAGAAGCTTGTCATCTCTTTTTCTTCATTCCAGTTTTACAACTATAGTATTAATAAGAAATATAAGAATCGACAGCTTACTACTATGTGATACTACAATTTACTGCTTGATCAGACGACGAACACAAACACAATGATTTTCGGAAAAAAAGTAAGTTTTAAACTCCCCAGTCAGTAATTGTTAATGCAATTTGAAGTTAAAATTCTGACAGATCTTAGGCGGTCAGCGCCTTCGGTTGTCGATCTCATGACGCTTTTGTGAAAACTCAAACTAATTGAGGAGTTTTGAACTTATTCTTTTTTCAAAAATGCGGTGTGATATGTTATTTTTTGATAATGAATGTAAATTTAAACTAGTGGATATTGTGTTGTATATTAATAAGCTACAGGGATGAATACCCAACGGGTAAAATGGCCCACTTGCAGTATCTCAGTACGCATTTCTCAAATGTAATTATCACAGGGTTGTCGCAAAATTACTATTGAATATTTCCGACACAAAATTTTGCGCAATTGATCCAATTCGTCAAATATTGAAGTAGAATTAGCACAAAATTGATACAAATGTCTTCTCATCTAAAAGAAGCTTTTTAATTTATCATTTATATTAATATTTCTATTTATTAGTTTTTTTCATTGATATATCAATCATTTTAAGTCTTTCAAAATAGATCGCACTTTATCGTTGGAAGTGTTTCACTGTTGCACTTTTGTTGTTTTGTGCAAGAATTCAGATGCGCTTCATTTGTTCATGACGATATGGTTGACCGTGCAATAAATGATGTCAGCTCTGGTAGCAAGTCCCACACGAAGAGCGGCCACATTTAGGGCACTTTAAGTCCTCTGTGTGCTTGTGCTGTTCTTGGAAGCAGTATAGAATTTTTGTTTGATTTGCACTGATTATTCTTCCTATTTATTTCCGTTATTTCCAAAACCTTGATACGCTAAACATTGCAAGCTACACAGAACCTGTTTCATGTAGATAGATGTTTGCATAACAGATTTGATTAATTGAAGGCAAGTTTTTTAAGACAGCTCAATTGAGAAAAATGCAAATCAATTATGTAATTTTGTGCCGTGTTACCAAAGTTTATGAGCAGTGTAGCCTTTCGAGGAATGGATTACGAAGAGTGAATAAGATTCACAGATTGATGTGAATTTCAGGTTGTTTATCCTGATTACCTGCTTGCATGCTAGCGTCTAAATCTATTCTGCGCACATTTTAGCATTAAGTGTGCCTGTTCAACAACTTGGAGAGTCTGATCGTAATTAGAATATATGTGCTTGATTTCTTCACTTGAGTTGAGTATTTGCAAGTTCCAATAGAACTGGAAAAATGAGGTATTCTTCCATAGTTATACTAGCCATATTTTTCTATTTTAGTTACACTTTCCATGAAGATTTAGTCTCTGAGCATGTTTCTCACATATCATTGGCTCAAATAATCCACGTACATAGTGCATCTTATTTAAAGATTGAATAGGTGGCTTCTTTTTGCATTGTCTAAGTTGACGGAGGGAAAACCACGGTTTGACGATGCTGTCTGAGACAACACATTTTAATGCTTTAATTACAACATCCCAGTTTGTATAAATCTTACCTTCATTCTTTTCCCTGACCCGGCTTTGAGAAAGCAAAATATTGGGAATATACAATCAAGCGACAGCAACAGCTATGGCTATCTTTGATTTCATCAATACGCCTTTTTTTATATTATCCATAGAATAATAAACGTCTGTCATTTCGTCAAGATCCTTGCGTCTATTTACTTGTTAGGTAAACAAATACCTATTTAACAGCGTCTCCAGAAAGTCGCATGAAACTTTAGAAGGCTGCCATTCGCTTCCATCCAATCATTAACAAATGATATTTTCTAGAAGTGCACCTAATTCTGAGAATGTAATATGTCATACTACTCCTAGATGAAGACTGAGATGACTACTCCGAAATTACTACTCTTAATGAAATTCAATTCATTAATAGCGCAGACGTCTTCAAGGCTTCATTCCATCACACGAATGGCTCAGTCTTTAGGTGCACCTTTTGCTATTTCTTCATCAATCATCAATAGGCTGCATCGTGAATATCAAGAAATCGGACGTGAATGCAGGATTTTGTATTACTAAGAATACAGCCCGGCAATATTATGTTCAAGAGACCCTTGAAGTTGTACATCGGCAAGAATGGTACCAATTGTTGCAAAGCCACCTGCCATGCAGCAGATTTAGGAAAAATTCAAGAGGCTGCAAAAAAATTATTTGATCTAACTTTCAAAAAGGAATTCTAAAAATCTGCAATAAGTCGTATCAGTACGTTTCCAGACTATGAAAAGTGTTACTAATTTGACTTGCCAAATATGCATATAGATCTGTAGATAGACTAGATACTATCAAGGCGTATCGATGAATTCTAATGTCAAAAGGTGAAACTTATAGGGAATCGATAAACAGACATAAAAATAGGCCTAACAGAAAATTGCTTTATGACCAGGGACGCCGGCACGAGTTTAAGACAGCTTGGTGTTGCATCGACTTCAAGGAGGGCACTTTGGGGTACCGCACCTACGTTCCACAACCCACTATTTCATGTCTTAAATTCGTTGCATGGCGCATGTCTACCTAGGTTTTGCACAGGCATTCATATAAACTTTGAATTCATAGATAAAACTTGCTCATAAGACAACAACTGGCATGTATGAGTATACAAGTCGAATGATCAAAAATTACGTTGCCGTCAATTTTAACCTAAGTCTAGCACATTTATTTATTCTGTACATTTACTACACGATCTGTAAATGTATGTGACACCTTTTTCAGTGCAAGACAAAAAGTCAAATTCTATTATATTCAGCAACACGTTTTCTTTCTACTTGGAAATGGCTTGCAACTATCCAGTGCATAATCATACAAGACTTTCTTTTGGCTTTTCCATGCAGTGTAAAACAGGGAATCGCAGTCATATCAGTCTGATAGGACTCCGACTGCAGGACTTAGGTCTAAGACTCCGGTAGCAGGCCTATAAGCACCGGTAGCATAAAAATGTAGTTGCGATTATTGACATGCTTAAATGCGTTACGTGCCAAAGTCAATTTATATCTAATCACGTAGGCTAAATGATGATAACTTGCATAATTAAAATGAGTGAAATAATGCAATTGCATTTATGGGCCTACATTTATTGCATTAACGTCAGTCGTTTCAATGCATTTTAGACGAATGTTCTTTTAATCGGAAGTCGTTCTTGAAAATCTATCTCATCATCTCGCACAAGCGCGTGGAAGACGCTGTCATTCTTTGAACTTGAGGGGATATAATCGTCAATCCGAATTGTTGGAAAGTTCTTCGGGTATTCTGAAGAGACTTATTGCTTCTCCTGTGCATCCAGTTCCACAAAAAACACGACGCTGTCACGAGTGTGGAAAGAATCTTACAGCTATTGTGATGATTACTTGAATCCATTACACCGGTATTTGGCGAAAACGTGCAAATGCGAAGACTGCTTCACATGATGGAGAAGATAAAGCGTGTATTATACTGTACAGTCATATATACGAAGTATGAATGTTTTTCTGCGGAAAGTTAGCTCTACATTTTTGCCGTTGATTTGAAAATGAAATTTCAACATTGACTTTTGCAGTTCGCATGCTTTCCTAGTTAGAAGAGACACAGTAGTTAATGTTAAGAAAATTAATAAATCACATATACACTCATACATATAATTTTATATAAAAAGTAATGGTATAACATAATAGCATATCTTAAATAAGTAAATTTTAATGATTAAAATTTATAAATGATGGGCCTATCTTTACATTCTATCAAGTTACCGCAATTTATGAAGTTGGCACGCATGCAACAACTGCAACACCCTTGCCGGCGTCCCTGTTTATAACAAAAACTCGAGTGAACCCTAGACTTCAGCAGCCAAGTCAGTCGTAGGATGTGCACCATTGTGTTTTGCTTGTGTGAAAGGATTTATGTGCGTCATCTCTGGAGGTAGCCTGTTACACTGCCAAATCCATGGCCAAATCTTACGCATTCGGCGTGAGATTCACACATTCGACTCCCCTCTTGCGATCTCTCGCTAGGAATGGAAACAAAGACATTGATAGAGAGATTCATAGTCTTTGAATGGAAATGTCACATATTGCAATTTTCTCAGACATAACATCTAAATGGGACTATTTCCTGAAACAATTACGATGGGGGCAGCATAGTCAGAATTTATGTACATAGCGAGCTATGATTCAGCATCGACCATCCAATTCATTTAGTGTGCATCTGAGTAGGTACCTTCGGTGACAAACTGCCATTCAGGTCGATCACATGATGTAAAAGATGAGTCTAGAGGAGGAAGTGTTGAAGGTGGTTCACGTTGATATTGTGACTTGGAGCTCACGCTGATTGGCGTTTCGTCGATAAGGAACTTGTCGGGAAAGACGTTTCCATCAAGTCCACTTCAGAATCATCGTCGTCGTCGCTGATACAGTCAGAGTCAGAGTTCGAAACTTTCAAATCATCATCGTCATCCGTCAAACAAACCATTTCTGCGATTTGATCTGCAGTGAGTAGTCAATTCATCTTGATGACATTCCTCAGCAGAAAAGACACCCTTAACTTATCCGCAATAAAATATATGCTCTACTTTCTCGTGTAGTTCCTTATATGGATTCTCCTGCTTTGCTACTGCCTTATCGCGCGATGAAATGAAAATGGAAGAATATTGGGCTTGAATATCTGAAGAGAATGACAACTATTGTTGTCAATATTGTATTTGTTGAAAATAAATCTAAACAGTTCAATTGAGCACTAGGTTCAAATCATTCTATTATAATGGTTCACTTGTAAGGTTGTTAGTAATAATAAGTCAATAAAAGATAAATAGCTAGCAAAGGCATTTATTTGAGGCAGAAGTTGAAAGAAATCGCAATATGACAGTCTCTCTAATGTGAGTTATCCCCAAATCTTGTTCTTTATAAACTTTTGAAAAGATTGTGCTGACTTGTAATAACAACTAATTCCACAGTCTTTTGATTGTCTTCGTTGCTAAGCTGTTTCGATAGGAGCTACTTCAATCATTTGGTATTTGTTCATTACACAATTGTTAGAATACGATGAGCGTGTAAATCGCACAGATACAGAAGTTTCGATGACCATAGAGAATAATGGAAAAATTGTCGTAAATAAACAAAACTGCTGACAGAAGTGACAAAATTTCAAGAATGATTCTCATAAACAACTGGTGCTCTCTATTTAACATGCTATATTTTCATACTTTCAACAGATGTCAACTGACAATAATGCCTTCAAAAATTTGCCATGTTGAAAAGTTATATATTTAGTTTCACTAAAAGATAGGTAACTGTCTACAGACGCATTTCTAAAATGTAGATGGACATATTCATCACCTGATATAAATATGCAATGCCAAGAAATACAAAGAAAGTTACTCTTGCGGACACAAATCAATTTATTATCACTTTCTCGCTTCACCTGTAGGGTTTCTCAATGCGAAATGTCTTAAAGGTGAGAAATTCTACACTGAGTCAGACAGCTTGCATTTAATTTGGATTCCTCGTCTAAACCACTGTACATACGAGTAATACCAATGTTTTTTAATATGGATTAGTTTACAAATAAAAGGGTGTGGAGTGGCCATGTAGTGTACACTATACTATTTTCTACATAACCGGTAATATGTGTTGCACATGCATTCATACTACATTATGGTCGCACCGCCCTCTGTCACTTCAAATAGCATTCATCAGTCTTTCGGTCTTCCTATTGTTACATCACATCTCGTCACTGACCGGCACGTGGACACTACGGGCACTGAATAGGTGGGGAATTGACACTTTTCCACTGACCCATTCACATAGATGAGATCTTAATAACATACTGAAGTGGCTACTTCAGTCATCTCAATAATGGCTTTATCATCTTATCTTCCTATGTACAGGTCCACTGGTCATGCCGCATCAGATGGACACTTTCTTATGCACAGGTCCACTGGTCATCCGCATATGGAAGGACATCGCTGAATTTCCCTTCCGCAGTCAAAGGGTTAATACTCTGCTGACATTTTGATACTATTATATGCTATTTAGAATAAAACATACTTGCATGAAAATGCACAGAACTGTCTGTTCAAATGTGCAAATCAAACAATATATGTTTTGAAATTCATCTAAAAGTAACATTAGTGTGCAGAGGAATATAAAGGATTTTCTTTCCAAACGCGATAAACTTTCCAAAATTGTTCTACATCATGTTAAGAATATTTGAGCACTTATTAAGCACTTGAAAGCATACCTGAACTTCATCAAGTAATTGAATGCTTATAACTGACATTTCATTTTTTTGCATAATTGAATAATCGTTGTACAACGCTTGAATGCAGATAAAAGTATTGAACAAGCCGTTACAAGTCTTCGTAATATTAGCAAGAATTTTTGTCCCGGGTAGGTACCATAGGCTATACCATACAAATTATAGTACTTGTCAACTGGTGAGTGAAGTTGTTGAGAATTACGATTGGACTAAATAAGTCACTACCTGATTAGCCGCACATTGCTGTAAAATTTTGAGAATTTTATCTACTCGTACATGTAGGACGTGTATCAAACTATCGACAGGGAAAATTATACAGAAGTCAATAGACACATGTAATGGTGAGTATTTTTGCATTTTTAGCCAACAAATTGACGTCAACTTTCATTAGACCCCCATCCCCCTCTATAAATTTTGGTCAACTTTCGTTCACCCCCTTCTCCTTCCCCCCGATCATGGTTGACGTCAATTGTGACCGATCCCTAAGGTAGCTAAGAGCTTATAGTAATAATTATAATGTAGACCGCATGTCTGAAGTGGGTAGAAAATGTTTCATGGCTCAACGAAAGCTCATAATTCGAATAATAAAGGAAAATGTCTCATAGATTTCGACAATATTTAGTCTGTCATGATAGAGGGAAAATGCGGTATCTACAGGATAAACTTGATTCACTTGGACATTTGAAACTTGCCTTCTTACGTGAGACGGTGGAATCGGTGAAAGGGGCCCGATAACAACCATAAAAAATCAGTAGGCGCTCAGGGCTTTTGACTTTTGAGAAAGCATCCACGTACCATTTTCCGAAATCCTAATTAGAAAAAAATCGACTGACATCTTCGAAAGTGAATACAAATTTTTCAAAATGGTGCCCAAAATGGTATCTTTAGCATAATTTGTGTCTCATTTTCTTTAGGTTTTCTAATGTCCTGCAGTGCTTTCTGCACTTACGTTAACCCTCTGAGGACTGGTGGTCCAAAAATGGACCACCTCTTATATGATCTGTATATTTTCATCTAACTGCACTAGAGCTAGTTATACCACATGGATATATTCAAGACGATGTATAAATTAAATCCGAACTCTTCAATTTTGTTTTAAGTTGAAACATTTTGATTCAATCGTCAATACAATCATCTGGCGACAAGAAAATATTTTTTCAAGTCAGTGTTTCGGTAAGTGACGAATATCTTCCTTTCAAAACTAGCTTCTGTATGTTTATCACAAACTATTATCACTTCTGACCATCCCCAACACTCTCCAACCGTTGGTATAGCAAAATTTACAATTTTTCAATATTCAGTATTACTTTGTAGTGGTGGTTCATATTTGGACCACAAGGCGTAAAAGGAGTCTAAAACAGACTATTTTATGATGTATTTTATATTTGATACCAAATCTAGCAGGATATCATGACTTCATGTATATGTAAAGAAATAACATTTAGCAAAAATTAACATCAGATGGTAGAGCTGAAATGATTAGTGACTCGCATCAATAACAATGAAGCAGGCATACAGGTTGTAGGCCTAAATTATATTTTGCGTCTAGTTTGCAGTATGAAATAGAAGTAGGCGCACTACGTACATAAGTGGCCACTTGATAATGTAGGCTGCAAAACAAAGATGATGTGACAGTAAAGAAAAATCATGATTGAAGTAGAGGCCTGCTTGACGTCCGTCAAAAGAGGGATTCGAACTCTCGCTCGCTAGAGCTAGGCTCACCACTCTACCCCTGAGCTACCGTAAAACCTGTAATTGAAGGCCACCTGTAATTGAAGGTCACCTGTAATAGAAGGCCACCCTAGCGAGGAGGTTGAAAAGTAGAAGGCCACCCTGTATTTGAAAGCCACCCGTAATAGAAGGCCATCCTAGCGAGGAGGTTGAAAATAGACCGCCACCCTCTAACTGAACGCTCCTACAATCTCCAATAGAGTGTTTCTCTGCTGTAGCCTACATACAGCTTATAAAGGAAGAAAACATTCATCCTCTGGGGTCCTCAGAGATGCTTTGCCTCGTCTATCAGCTTGCCGGTAACTGTGTTTCCTCTGTGGGAGCTATATTTAGAAGTACCGGTATATCTGATAGTCAATTCTCGCGTGCGCTAATGAAAGGAGCTGGCTGATACCTCTCAATGCATCTCCCTCTGAGTAATACAACAGATTGACTTCTATCTGACTACAGCTTGATCAGTTGATGAATCAAAGGTTGCAACTACGCGTGATATCAAAACACGTGACCTGACTTCTCCTTATTGTTACCATCGATCCCTCATCGGTTAGTCTCGTCCAATAAGATTCATTAAAGTTCGTCCACAGGATTTATGTAGATACTGCATTAGTCATCAAAATTTTCGATCATCGCTGTAATGGATAGTACTGACTCTGACATTGAAGAATCGACTCCGTCGAAACGAAGAAACTATGACATTAAGTTCAAACTAGAAGTTGTCAAGTATGCTCAGAATTATAATAAAGCTAAGGCTGCAAGAGACAAAAATGTGCCTCGTACCTGTGTCAAGAATTGGATCAATCAGAGAATGCAACTTGAATCTCAGTTACAACAACCTTGCTCAAGCTCATCTGATAAGAGACTACATAGCGCGGGACGTCCTTTGAAGGATGCCGACTTCGATGAGAAACTCATCGCTTGGGTTCGTGAACAACGTGCGAAGAAGATTCGTGTCAGTCGCACCCTGATTCAAAAGCAAGCTCACCTTTTCTTCCGATTCGACCTTCCGGGCAAGCAACGGTTGGTTGGTCAACTTTTTGAATCGCCATAACCTGGTTTCACGTCGCCCAACGACAACTTGTCAAAAAGAGCATGAACATTATGCTGAGAAGATAAACAATTTTCTTGTATTCGTCGAAGAAAATCGTCGAAAAACTAACTACCAATACATCTTCACATCAGACGAGACAGCTGTCTACTTAGATAGCTCTAACAGTCTGACAGTTGAGGAAAGGGGAACCCATCAGGTGTCTGTCAAGACCGTGGGTCATGAGAAGCTTCACGTTACAGTCATGTTGACTGCAAGGTCTGATGGATTCAAATGCCGACCATTTGTGCTATTGAAGAACAAGCGTCCGATCAAGCATATTGAGGAGAAGTTCAAAAACATTGTCTACCTCTCATGGGCCGGTCGAACCTTCTTCAACGATGAACTGACGTCGGAATATCTGAGGAAGATCCTTGGCTATTCCATGTTCGGTAAACGCCTTCTTGTGTGGGACTCCTTCAGGTGCCACATCAGTGACTCAACAAAACAACAACTCAAGAAACTGCAAATCGACACCGCAGTAATCCCCGGAGGTTGCATCAAGTACATCCAAGCACCTGATGTATACTGGAACGCCCCGTTCAAAGCAAAGATCAGGCAATACTACGAGGACTGGATGGTATATGGTGAGAAGACGTATACCAACTCTGGTAACACACGCACACCCTCGATGGTGGTGTATCTCGGATGGATAGTTGAGGCTTGGAAGCAGATACCAAGTGACTTGATCGAAAGATCGTTTGTTGGATGTGGACTTACCATCGCCCTGGACGGGTCAGAAGACCACAAAATTCATTGTTTTTAAAGCCGGAGGGCGAGATTCCGAATGGATGCGCATCTCTCCGAGAAGCACGAATTCGTGAAGCAAATAATGTCGACCTCGACAGCACTGATGAAACGAACAGCAGTGATACCGATGATGACAACTCGTTAGTTGATTTCGAGCAATAAATGTAACACTCAGTTTGAATTCAAATCTTTTGATCACACCAAACGTAATTATTGATGTTAGTGTCAATTTTGTTAAAATTTCGTCTCTTTTTATAAATCAATTAGATTTCATCAGAGTATTTAAGCTGACTTTTACACATTGTTTTATCACGTAAATGGAGTACACATGTAGGAGGCCTCTTCAACTCAACGGGGTTTCAACTGTTTTGAAACATTTGAAGTGGAACTATAAAATTCAAATTTTCATAGACCTAAAAATACCGAAAATTGATGGTTGTAAAATAGAAGGCCACCCTATAATTGAAGGCCACCTTACCATGGAGGTTGAAAAATTAAAGGCCATGGCCTTCAATTACAGGTTTTACGGTATGTCAGTTGACGAGAAGACATATGCTGTAGCGATGCTTTACCATTTTCAGGTGATGTCTGAACGCGCACGCCATTTCATTCGACCGAGGAGAAGAGTAGCTGAGGCGGCTATCGGACTGTTATTCGGGAATACGTCTGATGAGGAGCCAGAGACTTCTATATGGGTGGGGTTGACTTGACCGATCAGCTGAAAGAGGCTTACGAAATTGATATTCGTGCAAAGTACAAATACTACCTTCGTTTGTTTTTCGACATGCTGGATATGTCAATCTGCAATTCATACATTGTTTTCAAAGATTGTGCGCATTCAGAATCAAAACTGTCTTCGAAGGAATTCAGACAAGTTGTTGTTCGATCACTCGTGGCATCGTTTTCATCTCGCAAGAGATCGTCTTCGGAAAAGGTTGGCAGCAAGAAACGTCGTCTGGACGTTCGGCCTGTCTGTCAGCATTTCCGATTCATTCAAGCCAAAGAGGCTGTTGTCATCATTGCTCGACAAAGAAGACGAACTTTCGCTGAATATAAAATGCAGTGTGTGCAATGTTCATCTTTGCTTGAATTCAGAACGAAATTGCTACTATCGATTTCATGAGTAGTACAGCATAGGACTCCTTTGACGTCTAGTGGTCCATTTATGGACCACCTACAGAAAATGCACAAAATTCATGTAAATAGATGTTTTTAGATTCGAAACATGTTGTTTTGCTTCTTTAGGCATAAAAAACACAAGAAACATTGACACAAAATATTTTGATTGTCGTCCTTAAAGGGTTAATTCTCTACACATTCTCTTCTACCTTACTACGTATTTCAGCAACACGTCAAGTGAATTCTATCAAAGTTTCTAAATTGTGAAATTTACCTAAAAAATGATCGAAAAATAGAATAGACATTCCACACCTCTAAATGTATTCATTTGAATTGGTCATAGAATCAGAAATTTTGGAAATTTGTATCGCTTATTCATCATTTTAACGTAAATGGAACAAAAGAAAATGGAGATACATTCTACAAGCTTTTCCTCAAAAGTGCTTGTTCATGATCGATAAACATTCATGAGTTTTTCTAGGAGACAACACTATGAGTACATAGCATGTCTACTGGATCTGCATCTCAAAAATGATGTGGCAAAATGGTGTTATTAAATGTCAGTCAAACAACATGAATCAACATAAGCAGGTTAGTAGTAAGCAAGTGACAAACACCAGATAGCGCAAGTTTTTTTTTTTTTTTTTTTTTTTTTTTTTTTTTTTTTTTTTTTTTTTTTTTTTTTTTTTTTTTTTTTTTTTTTTTTTTTTTTTTTTTTTTTTTTTTTTTTTTTTTTTTTTTTTTTTTTTTTTTTTTTTTTTTTTTTTTTTTTTTTTTTTTTTTTTTTTTTTTTTTTTTTTTTTTTTTTTTTTTTTTTTTTTTTTTTTTTTTTTTTTTTTTTTTTTTTTTTTTTTTTTTTTTTATTTTTTTTTTTTTTTTTTTTTTTTTTTTTTTTTTTTTTTTTTTTTTTTTTTTTTTTTTTTTTTTTTTTTTTTTTTTTTTTTTTTTTTTTTTTTTTTTTTTTTTTTTTTTTTTTTTTTTTTTTTTTTTTTTTTTTTTTTTTTTTTTTTTTTTTTTTTTTTTTTTTTTTTTTTTTTTTTTTTTTTTTTTTTTTTTTTTTTTTTTTTTATTTTTTTTTTTTTTTTTTTTTTTTTTTTTTTTTTTTTTTTTTTTTTTTTTTTTTTTTTTTTTTTTTTTTTTTTTTTTTTTTTTTTTTTTTTTTTTTTTTTTTTTTTTTTTTTTTTTTTTTTTTTTTTTTTTTTTTTTTTTTTTTTTTTTTTTTTTTTTTTTTTTTTTTTTTTTTTTTTTTTTTTTTTTTTTTTTTTTTTTTTTTTTTTTTTTTTTATTTTTTTTTTTTTTTTTTTTTTTTTTTTTTTTTTTTTTTTTTTTTTTTTTTTTTTTTTTTTTTTTTTTTTTTTTTTTTTTTTTTTTTTTTTTTTTTTTTTTTTTTTTTTTTTTTTTTTTTTTTTTTTTTTTTTTTTTTTTTTTTTTTTTTTTTTTTTTTTTTTTTTTTTTTTTTATTTTTTTTTTTTTTTTTTTTTTTTTTTTTTTTTTTTTTTTTTTTTTTTTTTTTTTTTTTTTTTTTTTTTTTTTTTTTTTTTTTTTTTTTTTTTTTTTTTTTTTTTTTTTTTTTTTTTTTTTTTTTTTTTTTTTTTTTTTTTTTTTTTTTTTTTTTTTTTTTTTTTTTTTTTTTTTTTTTTTTTTTTTTTTTTTTTTTTTTTTTTTTTTTTTTTTTTTTTTTTTTTTTTTTTTTTATTTTTTTTTTTTTTTTTTTTTTTTTTTTTTTTTTTTTTTTTTTTTTTTTTTTTTTTTTTTTTTTTTTTTTTTTTTTTTTTTTTTTTTTTTTTTTTTTTTTTTTTTTTTTTTTTTTTTTTTTTTTTTTTTTTTTTTTTTTTTTTTTTTTTTTTTTTTTTTTTTTTTTTTTTTTTTTTTTTTTTTTTTTTTTTTTTTTTTTTTTTTTTTTTTTTTTTTTTTTTTTTTTTTTTTTTTTTTTTTTTTTTTTTTTTTTTTATTTTTTTTTTTTTTTTTTTTTTTTTTTTTTTTTTTTTTTTTTTTTTTTTTTTTTTTTTTTTTTTTTTTTTTTTTTTTTTTTTTTTTTTTTTTTTTTTTTTTTTTTTTTTTTTTTTTTTTTTTTTTTTTTTTTTTTTTTTTTTTTTTTTTTTTTTTTTTTTTTATTTTTTTTTTTTTTTTTTTTTTTTTTTTTTTTTTTTTTTTTTTTTTTTTTTTTTTTTTTTTTTTTTTTTTTTTTTTTTTTTTTTTTTTTTTTTTTTTTTTTTATTTTTTTTTTTTTTTTTTTTTTTTTTTTTTTTTTTTTTTTTTTTTTTTTTTTTTTTTTTTTTTTTTTTTTTTTTTTTTTTTTTTTTTTTTTTTTTTTTTTTTTTTTTTTTTTTTTTTTTTTTTTTTTTTTTTTTTTTTTTTTTATTTTTTTTTTTTTTTTTTTTTTTTTTTTTTTTTTTTTTTTTTTTTTTTTTTTTTTTTTTTTTTTTTTTTTTTTTTTTTTTTTTTTTTTTTTTTTTTTTTTTTTTTTTTTTTTTTTTTTTTTTTTTTTTTTTTTTTTTTTTTTTTTTTTTTTTTTTTTTTTTTTTTTTTTTTTTTTTTTTTTTTTTTTTTTTTTTTTTTTTTTTTTTTTTTTTTTTTTTTTTTTTTTTTTTTTTTTTTTTTTTTTTTTTTTTTTTTATTTTTTTTTTTTTTTTTTTTTTTTTTTTTTTTTTTTTTTTTTTTTTTTTTTTTTTTTTTTTTTTTTTTTTTTTTTTTTTTTTTTTTTTTTTTTTTTTTTTTTTTTTTTTTTTTTTTTTTTTTTTTTTTTTTTTTTTTTTTTTATTTTTTTTTTTTTTTTTTTTTTTTTTTTTTTTTTTTTTTTTTTTTTTTTTTTTTTTTTTTTTTTTTTTTTTTTTTTTTTTTTTATTTTTTTTTTTTTTTTTTTTTTTTTTTTTTTTTTTTTTTTTTTTTTTTTTTTTTTTTTTTTTTTTTTTTTTTTTTTTTTTTTTTTTTTTTTTTTTTTTTTTTTTTTTTTTTTTTTTTTTTTTTTTTTTTTTTTTTTTTTTTTTTTTTTTTTTTTTTTTTTTTATTTTTTTTTTTTTTTTTTTTTTTTTTTTTTTTTTTTTTTTTTTTTTTTTTTTTTTTTTTTTTTTTTTTTTTTTTTTTTTTTTTTTTTTTTTTTTTTTTTTTATTTTTTTTTTTTTTTTTTTTTTTTTTTTTTTTTTTTTTTTTTTTTTTTTTTTTTTTTTTTTTTTTTTTTTTTTTTTTTTTTTTTTTTTTTTTTTTTTTTTTTTTTTTTTTTTTTTATTTTTTTTTTTTTTTTTTTTTTTTTTTTTTTTTTTTTTTTTTTTTTTTTTTTTTTTTTTTTTTTTTTTTTTTTTTTTTTTTTTTTTTTTTTTTTTTTTTTTTTTTTTTTTTTTTTTTTTTTTTTTTTTTTTTTTTTTTTTTTTTTTTTTTTTTTTTTTTTTTTTTTTTTTTTTTTTTTTTTTTTTTTTTTTTTTTTTTTTTTTTTTTTTTTTTTTTTTTTTTTTTTTTTTTTTTTTTTTTTTTTTTTTTTTTTTTTTTTTTTTTTTTTTTTTTTTTTTTTTTTTTTTTTTTTTTTTTTTTTTTTTTTTTTTTTTTTTTTTTTTTTTTTTTTTTTTTTTTTTTTTTTTTTTTTTTTTTTTTTTTTTTTTTTTTTTTTTTTTTTTTTTTTTTTTTTTTTTTTTTTTTTTTTTTTTTTTATTTTTTTTTTTTTTTTTTTTTTTTTTTTTTTTTTTTTTTTTTTTTTTTTTTTTTTTTTTTTTTTTTTTTTTTTTTTTTTTTTTTTTTTTTTTTTTTTTTTTTTTTTTTTTTTTTTTTTTTTTTTTTTTTTTTTTTTTTTTTTTTTTTTTTTTTTTTTTTTTTTTTTTTTTTTTTTTTTTTTTTTTTTTTTTTTTTTTTTTTTTTTTTTTTTTTTTTTTTTTTTTTTTTTTTTTTTTTTTTTTTTTT
The DNA here is from genome assembly GCA_907163375.1 of Prostheceraeus crozeri. NCBI lineage: Eukaryota > Metazoa > Platyhelminthes > Polycladida > Euryleptidae > Prostheceraeus > Prostheceraeus crozeri. The sequence goes on from CAJQUW010010550.1 coordinate 142,807, forward strand.
TTTTTTTTTTTTTTTTTTTTTTTTTTTTTTTTTTTTTTTTTTTTTTTTTTTTTTTTTTTTTTTTTTTTTTTTTTTTTTTTTTTTTTTTTTTTTTTTTTTTTTTTTTTTTTTTTTTTTTTTTTTTTTATTTTTTTTTTTTTTTTTTTTTTTTTTTTTTTTTTTTTTTATTTTTTTTTTTTTTTTTTTTTTTTTTTTTTTTTTTTTTTTTTTTTTTTTTTTTTTTTTTTTTTTTTTTTTTTTTTTTTTTATTTTTTTTTTTTTTTTTTTTTTTTTTTTTTTTTTTTTTTTTTTTTTTTTTTTTTTTTTTTTTTTTTTTTTTTTTTTTTTTTTTTTTTTTTTTTTTTTTTTTTTTTTTTTTTTTTTTTTTTTTTTTTTTTTTTTTTTTTTTTTTTTTTTTTTTTTTTTTTTTTTTTTTTTTTTTTTTTTTTTTTTTTTTTTTTTTTTTTTTTTTTTTTTTTTTTTTTTTTTTTTTTTTTTTTTTTTTTTTTTTTTTTTTTTTTTTTTTTTTTTTTTTTTTTTTTTTTTTTTTTTTTTTTTTTTTTTTTTTTTTTTTTTTTTTTTTTTTTTTTTTTTTTTTTTTTTTTTTTTTTTTTTTTTTTTTTTTTTTTTTTTTTTTTTTTTTTTTTTTTTTTTTTTTTATTTTTTTTTTTTTTTTTTTTTTTTTTTTTTTTTTTTTTTTTTTTTTTTTTTTTTTTTTTTTTTTTTTTTTTTTTTTTTTTTTTTTTTTTTTTTTTTTTTTTTTTTTTTTTTTTTTTTTTTTTTTTTTTTTTTTTTTTTTTTTTTTTTTTTTTTTTTTTTTTTTTTTTTTTTTTTTTTTTTTTTTTTTTTTTTATTTTTTTTTTTTTTTTTTTTTTTTTTTTTTTTTTTTTTTTTTTTTTTTTTTTTTTTTTTTTTTTTTTTTTTTTTTTTTTTTTTTTTTTTTTTTTTTTTTTTTTTTTTTTTTTTTTTTATTTTTTTTTTTTTTTTTTTTTTTTTTTTTTTTTTTTTTTTTTTTTTTTTTTTTTTTTTTTTTTTTTTTTTTTTTTTTTTTTTTTTTTTTTTTTTTTTTTTTTTTTTTTTTTTTTTTTTTTTTTTTTTTTTTTTTTTTATTTTTTTTTTTTTTTTTTTTTTTTTTTTTTTTTTTTTTTTTTTTTTTTTTTTTTTTTTTTTTTTTTTTTTTTTTTTTTTTTTTTTTTTTTTTTTTTTTTTTTTTTTTTTTTTTTTTTTTTTTTTTTTTTTTTTTTTTTTTTTTTTTTTTTTTTTTTTTTTTTTTTTTTTTTTTTTTTTTTATTTTTTTTTTTTTTTTTTTTTTTTTTTTTTTTTTTTTTTTTTTTTTTTTTTTTTTTTTTTTTTTTTTTTTTTTTTTTTTTTTTTTTTTTTTTTTTTTTTTTTTTTTTTTTTTTTTTTTTTTTTTTTTTTTTTTTTTTTTTTTTTTTTTTTTTTTTTTTTTTTTTTTTTTTTTTTTTTTTTTTTTTTTTTTTTTTTATTTTTTTTTTTTTTTTTTTTTTTTTTTTTTTTTTTTTTTTTTTTTTTTTTTTTTTTTTTTTTTTTTTTTTTTTTTTTTTTTTTTTTTTTTTTTTTTTTTTTTTTTTTTTTTTTTTTTTTTTTTTTTTTTTTTTTTTTTTTTTTTTTTTTTTTTTTTTTTTTTTTTTTTTTTTTTTTTTTTTTTTTTTTTTTTTTTTTTTTTTTTTTTTTTTTTTTTTTTTTTTTTTTTTTTTTTTTTTTTTTTTTTTTTTTTTTTTTTTTTTTTTTTTTTTTTTTTTTTTTTTTTTTTTTTTTTTTTTTTTTTTTTTTTTTTTTTTTTTTTTTTTTTTTTTTTTTTTTTTTTTTTTTTTTTTTTTTTTTTTTTTTTTTTTTTTTTTTTTTTTTTTTTTTTTTTTTTTTTTTTTTTTTTTTTTTTTTTTTTTTTTTTTTTTTTTTTTTTTTTTTTTTTTTTTTTTTTTTTTTTTTTTTTTTTTTTTTTTTTTTATTTTTTTTTTTTTTTTTTTTTTTTTTTTTTTTTTTTTTTTTTTTTTTTTTTTTTTTTTTTTTTTTTTTTTTTTTTTTTTTTTTTTTTTTTTTTTTTTTTTTTTTTTTTTTTTTTTTTTTTTTTTTTTTTTTTTTTTTTTTTTTTTTTTTTTTTTTTTTTTTTTTATTTTTTTTTTTTTTTTTTTTTTTTTTTTTTTTTTTTTTTTTTTTTTTTTTTTTTTTTTTTTTTTTTTTTTTTTTTTTTTTT